>PVLD010010892.1:0-68267 GCA_004027595.1 Dinomys branickii | reverse complement strand
TCATCCTACTGAAAAGTTTTTGTACATCTAAAGAAATCACCAGCGAAGTAAAAAGAAAACCCACAAATTGGGAAAAAATCCTAGCTGGCTGTCCCTCAGACAAAGGTCTTCTATCTAGAACATACAAAGAATTAAAAAACATGTACCTGTCCAAATTCAAAGACCCAATCCAGAAATGGGCATCTGAGATGAATACACACTTCTCAGATAAAGAAATACAAATGGCAAATAAATACATGAGAAAATGTTCCACACCTTGAGTCATTCTAGAGATGCAAATAAAAACAACATTGAGATTTCATCCTACCCCAGTAAGATTGGCCAGTATTAAAATATTATCCAATAACAAATGCTGGCGAGGCTTTGCAGAAATAGGGACTCTACTGCACTGCTGGTGGGATTTCAGACTGGTGCAACCACTGTGAAGAGCAGTTTGGAGATTTCTTAGCAAACTAGGTCTAGAGGTTCCATTCATACCAGCTATTCCCCTTCTGGGTATTTTCCCAGAAGATCTGAAAACATCATATCACTCGGATATATGTGCACCCATGTTCATAGCAGAGCAGTTTGTAATAGCTAAATTGTGGAAGCAACCCAAATGTCCATCCACAGAGGACTAGATTAAAAAACTGTGGCATTTTTATATAATGGAATATTACTCAGCTATAAAGAGGGACAGATTTGGGGCCTTTGTAGGCAAATGGTCCCAATTAGACACCATACTCATAAGTGAAATAAAGCAGAGGTACATGTGCAAGCAACGTTTTGTGTCGGTGGTGTAAGAACCTGAGGGTGGAAATATAAACTAAGAGGCGTGAAGGAAATCTGTTCAATAGTAAAGAACAGATGGGATGAGGGAAAGGGGAAAAGGAAGAAAGAGGCAAATATGTATGTATGTATGTATGTATGTATGTTTGTATGTACATATGTGCAGGATGGCTAACATGGTTCCACTATTGTCTTATGTCACTTTATGGTAAGGAATAGTTGATGACTGGTTGTTTCATCAATCTTGTATGTCTATATGTGTTTTCCTGAGCATACACTTTGAAGTTATCAACATGCATTGCAACAACTCTTGTTGGTTTCCTGTTGCTTTGTCTATAATTCATTTTGGATTATACTGTTATTGTGCTACTTTGTGTCTCTTTGTTAATGCTTTCCTCTGTTTTGTTGATGGTGTTCTTTTTCTTTTACAGTTAAAAAAAGTAAAAAAAATTATAAAAAAAATAAAAGGAAGGAAGGGATAATTATGTATGTATATATGCATGTATGTATATGCAGCATAGCTAACATAGTTGTACTACTGACTTAGGTCACTTTATTGTAAGGAATAGTTAATATTTGTTTGGTCCATTTTGCATGTCTATATTTGTTTTTCTGAGTATACACTTTGAAGTTATTAATATGTAATACAACAACCATTGTTAATTCCCTGTCACCTTGCCTGTAATTCAGTTTTGATTATACTATTTTTGTGCTACTTTGTGTCTGTTTGTTAATATGTTTTTGTTCTTTTACTTTTAAAATAAAAGTGTCATAAAAAAGTAAATAAAATGTCTGGTTCTATGCTTCCAGGTCTCAACTCATCCACCCTGTCCTGGTGGATCAGGCCTTCTCCATAACTGAACAACTCTGGTCAGAGAACAGTTGTGGACCAGCATTCTCCCTAAGGGTGAGCCCCTCAAAATCCAGAGATGTGGGTGTGTTCTACAGTCTCGAAGGGTGACCCAAGGCAACATTTGTTGTGAGGATGACTTTCTGGTGAGAACTTCTAACCAATTAGTTTTTGGAGCAGGTTTGGAGGAGCATTAAGAGGTAGGATCTCTGTCTCTTACAGCTTTTCTTATATAAGCAGCTGTAGAAGGTGACACTCTTTAAACATGAATAACTGGAAAGCAAAAAAGATAGTAGATGGATTTTGTCAAGGAAAAGGAGTAGCTAAATTTGATTAGACCTTAAACCATTCTGGAAAGAACAAGGATATAAGATGAACTCAGGAGGAGGCTTACAGCACAATAATCAGAGCTCGTAAGATCTGTTGCTGGAAAGTTAGTCACCATAACAGCCTTGAAAACTCTCAGTAGGAGTCGTTTAATGGGCTCTGAGAGTGCCAGAGAAGGGCCAAGGATAAGGTGTTGTGTCATAAAAGACAAATCTTGAATAGGTCTCACAGTAGAGCCTCATGAAAGTGTAGAGATCCTCAGAAAGACCAACAGGAAAACATTATCAAAAATCAAGCTGGTTTTATTAAAAACCCCACCGGCACATGAATACAAGGTCTTGGAAAGGGGAAATGTTTATGGAATTCAGCCTGGCCCAGGACTGATTTTGGGGTGGGCTTTCTCAAGGTGGGAATGAGAAGGGACTACACAAAAAGGGCAAACTGCAGTCACTTTTAATCATCTGGAGCCCAGAGAGCAGTGATTTTGGGGTAACTGTCTCCTGAAACCACTGTTCCTCCCTGAACAGTTTGGTGATGGGTGGATTCATGCTTGCTTGGCAGTTTCAGTGAGTTTGTATTTCTTAGGTTCTTTAGTTCAACTTCCATCACTCAAGTTAAATTTTAAGATTACAGCATGTTGTACAGACAGCTATAAGAATATCCCTTTACAATTTGAGACTCTCACTGACTGAGAAAATACACTATAGTGTAGTCCAGGTGCTGCACATGTGGGTTATAACTTAACACTGTCATGTAACCCTGGGTATGAACAGACATGGATCTGCTTAACACATGAGGAAAGTCACAGGCTGAAGATGGTGACTAACATGAATGCATAAGAACACCACATTTAAAGTTGCAGTTATGTTAGAAGATGTCCTTAGGCCTTTCCTCAAAATTCTGAGTGACAGTTTGATACCAGAGCTGGAAATTCTGATCGTATGATTACATTATGAAACATTGAGCAAGGCAGCTAAGACAGATGCTGGGGTTTCCCTGAGTTCCTTATATTCTCTTGAGAACTAGACTGTATTTGAATTACCAGGCTGAGAAGTGTCTGAATCTTAAAGCTGCTTTCTTGGTATCCAAAAAAAAAAAAAAAATCCCAAACATTTGACAACCCCAGTTTAGAAGCTCCTTTCTCAAGCGAGATTCCAGGTGTGAAAGAAATGCAGCACAGTGAGTCTCTATTCCTTAGGTTCTTTTGTCCCTAATACAGTAACTGGTACAGCTCAATTCACAAAACTTTTATTCTAACTCCATTATGGTGAACATATGCTCTTTGCAATTTACCAAATTCATCTGATCTACAACTTTCTGTATAATACAAATTCTAGGGCTATAGCTCAGGGGTGGAGAAGTTGGCAAGCACGTGCCAGGCAGTGGCTTTGGTCCACAGCATGAAAAAGACCTCTGCTACTCCTCTCTTTGCACACAGCGAAGCTGAAGTGCAGGTAGACAAAGGGTTCTGCCTACAGACTCACATTACTTTGAAAAATTAGCTTGAAGTTGTGTTAGCTACTTTGCTCCCCAAGTGTTCATATACTTTGACCCAGAAGTAAATTTGTCAAAGCCATTTACAGATGCTGCTGCAGATACTGCTGAGGTTATATAGCTGGAAACAAGTCATTATGAGCTCTCATATTTATATAATTGGGTACATTCCTAAAAGACTTTACAGGACATCTAAAAATGGGCACAGTGTTGATCCAGTAACAATAGTGATAAAGCAGATTTATCACATTTGTGTGAGGCTAAGCAGGTCAGGCAAAAATCAGGACATACAGTATGAGTCCCCTTTTAGGAACTAGAACAGATAAAGTAGTCTATGGCAAAGAACTTTTAGAAAAATACTTGCCTTTGTAGGGGGATTGAAAAGGGAATTTCCTTGGAAATGCAAATTATCTATATCTACATGGTAAATTCATGGTATGCATGGGCTTATATATTCATTGGATGTAATTTAGTGACTTAAATCAATTGTATGAGTTTACAAATATGAAAACTAATGTTTTAGTTTTTTGTCTGTAGGCTTCAGCAAATTAATAAACGGATCAGAATGAGGGGCCCTGAAAGGATCACTTTACTTCACAAACTCCCCTGTGTATGAAGCACACTCAGTGCCCATCTTACTCTTTAAAAGCCATTCTCCACCTAAAGAAGTCACAGCTTTTTGGAATAGATGCTGATTCCATGATTGAGGCAGAGAAAGTGTAAAACAGTCCTATAATGCCACAAATCCATATCCATGAATTGGACAAAGAATGGGGGGAAAACACAAAATGTAAAAGGGGACAGCTCGGTGGGGCTATCACCAGTTGATTATGGGGCAACCTCAGAATAACACAGGGACATAGCAAACTGTGAGTCACAGGAAAATTGGAAGTTGCTATGCTATGAATCAATGAGTTAAATAAAGGGGTAGAAGAAAAAACTTTTCATAGCAGAGTGCTGGCTAATACACACAGAAGGAAAAATGGAGTTAGAAAACAACAATCATTCAAAAGTAGTGGAGTTTGAGCAGGAACAGGTTGTTAATTAGGTCTCAAAGTATCTCCTCTAAAATTACTTATTAAGTGCTCACTTCAGCAGCATGTCTACTAAAATTACTTATTAATTAAAATGGAAAAAGAGATACTTTTTAGTGGAGAACTAAGGCAAAGATCACGTATCCAACTGATTATGTTGATGTCAACAAATTTGGGACAACTGACATCATGTGTGGATGAAAGACGTCGCATCCTGCTGAGGATGCATAACTTGAATTTCACTAGGAGGAAACATCAGACAACTTAAATTGAGTGCAATTCTACCAGCCAACAGCTACTTTAACTTTTCAAAAATATCAAGGTCAAGAAAGACAATAAAAAGTTGAGAAATCCTTCTAGACTAAAGAACTCATGACATCTACATGTAGTATTAAATTCTGGTGCATTCTAGACAGGTGGAAAAATAATAGACATAAAGGGTATTATCATTTCAATTAGCACCATATGATTACTGGCTGTGAGTTAAATAATGATACTGTATCAATGTTATATTTAGCTATTTTACATAATGAATTACAGTTAAGAGAATGTTACTGTTCTTATAAAATGTACACTGAAATATGTAAGAGTGGGGAGGTGCCATGTTTCCAATATACTTCCAAGAACTCACAAGAAATCATGGGTGTGTGGGGGTGTGTGTGTACAAGTGTGCCCTAGGTGTGTAGGGAGAGAGGAAGCAGAGGGAGTGAGGAGGAAATGGAGAAGGAAACACAGATTGATAAAGTAAATTGATTAAAATGTAAAAAATAATTATTGAATACTGGTGCAAGCTATAAGGGTTTCCTCATAATCTTGCAATTTTTTGCATAAATTATATCAACATGAGATGATATTTGCACACACGCAAATACTATGAGACCTCACCTAAAATGGATTCAGAAGAAACATCTAATGTCTTCTAAGGTCAAATGTTTATTCTCCTCTTCTCTCTACCCACAGATAGGTTTCTTCTGTCTTTATTCTTGATTTCATCAGAACCATGTCATCTTTTATTTTGTCAGTCTACCCCAAATGCATTATGTTCTTGGTCCAATCAAAACTGTGTAGCGTAGCTTTTCATTCATAAATTCTACCAGAAGATAACTCTGACAGCAGCAAGGATCAGGACACTGAGATAAGAATAACTGCCCTTGCATATAAAGCATTCAATTCAGGTCGGTAGGCCTGGCACTATTTTCAAAGCTGGAGAGATATGTACGAATAATAGAAGTTTAATTCGCTTGTTTCTTTAAAAAAAGCCTTTAGGAATACAATAATATACCTTGTCTTCAAAATATAATTGAATAAATTCAAAGAAAAATTCAAATAAGAGGCATCTCTAAATATACCATGACATATCCTTTTAATGAATAATTTCCATTATCCTTTTACAGTAAATTATGCTTTTTATTTTAAACAGCCAGTTTTCTACACAAGTGCAAAGAAGATATTTTAGGCTTCCATTTTCTCTTGAGACTTAATCAAAGAGAAAAATCTAGTTACCTAGTCCTTTTATATTCAGATGAACAAAAAATATTTTCTAAATCATAGGTATGAGTCTATTCTTTTTGTTATCTGATAGCATATACTCAGCTTTCTAGCTTTGGCAATAAAATAATGAAGAATAAGTATAACTCAGGATATTGGCTGTGATACAATACAGTTAAAGAAAATAATGGTGTATATATATGGCCCTTTAGTTAAGGGTGTGTTGCCATAATCTCTGGAGTGAATCTGGGGCAGCTTTATGCTGCATAAGACGTGTTCTTGTGATTAACAGTGAAGCACATATACCTTAGTCGTCCCCTAAGGAGCTGAAAATAATGGATCTGAAAATGTTCCCTTGGCTGTGACGGCACAGCATCACAGTGCCAGTGTAGCACATTCCTCCGCTGTCTCGTGTGGACAGACATACTGTGGTGGCAGTCAGGGAAAAGTAGCGCTCACACAAAGTAGAGTACATTCACAGTGCTTCACACTGACAATAAACGTTAGTGGTTCCTAGTGGCATTTTCCTAGTTTATGTATTCACGCCTCTCACTTTAATTGATATATTAGCATACATTCCCTCTCCTTATACAAAAAAGTTACCATGCAACAGTTTGCCACGCCACCTCGCAGCAGCCTCAGACGCAGTACACCCCATGCATTGCTCGACTGCCTGGAAGTCTCCCACCAAGGACTGACCAGCACCGTGCAGACTGTGTGCGTTCTCTGTGATGCTCTGACAATAACAAAAGCCAGACACCATTTCTCAGAGTGCAGCATCCGTAGCAGTGGATGACCGTGATAACAAACTGAAGTGTCTTCTGAGGAGAAGGTGTCAGTCTGTGAGGAATGGGCCTGTCTTAAATGCACTCGGCCTGCAATTCTAGAAATACAGAAATTATGAATAGCAGTCACTGCATAGCTGTGTCTAATCCAGAGTTACTGGTCTTCTAAATACCATCCTAAGAATTTTCTAGGGGAAAGCACAGTAAGTAATGTGGATAAAATACTGACACAGTAATAGTATGGTTACTAAAAATAAACCCATTAAAACAGTACTTCAGCGCTATCAACCTAAGGAGGTCCAGTTCATTTAAAATTGTCTGACATGCAATATTGGCCCCTATTTGTGAGGCGCAGCGTGATGCTTTGATTCATGCACACATAGGATTCTACAGGACCACTGAACAAAGTTTTCTTAGGAGCATACAGTCAAATACAGTGACGATTCACACAATAACTAAATTCAAGAGATTCAAAGCATCTATTTAATGTCATATAGAATTTATGTTACCAGCGAGTTTATACTAAATCGTTTGTTTTAGTTCTTGATTTTTAAAAATTTTTGATGCAGAGATTTGCTTCAATGTGGTATTAGGTAATTAAGATAGTTTCACAAAAATAAAGATTAAATAAAAATAGTGGTGCTTCCAAAGGCCACCTTTCTCAACTCTCTTGTCAACTGTTTTGACTACAAGTTCCATCTTGGCACTGATGCTTCTGTATCAGCCAGGCACTATACATACACTACAGACACACACTGTCTAGATGTTCAGCTACACATTGGATATTTGAAACTGAAAATCTACAGGTAATTATCTCAAAAACAATGGGTGCAGAAAACTCTTGGGAACTTAGTCTACATCATGTATGTGTATGTTTGTGCTTTGGGCTTTTGAGAATTGCTGTTATGCTGTTAGAGTTATTGTAAAACAGTTAGTGATTTGCATGTGTGGATAGTATATCTACTGGTAGTAATACCTGCTTTAAGAGCCTTGTATTTTATTAAATCCTTCCTCAAACAATTAAATACTATTGACACAACTAATTAATGACAAGCTACTATAGATTGAAAAACTTCTAGTGGTAATTTCTTGAGGACTACCACAGAAAGGACCAGAAAGATAGGACCTTCCTCCTCTCTTGCCTGTGATGGTACAAGCCCTACTACCAGTGTTCTGGAAGGAGTCAGGACAAGAAGGGGAATCAGGATTCAGTATGCAAACTTTACTTACTCTTCATGATTTTAGGATAGTCTCAGTGGCTCACTGAGCTCTGCCTGGAAGCTTTCATTCCATGTCACCTCCTTTGCTCCAGCAGAAACCTTGTGTCTTCTCTTTGTGTCAGGTATCGTGTGGGGGTGGGGGCATCTGGGAGTAGGGTTGATCTTCAAACGGGTTTCTAAACTATGTTTCCGTGCTAATCTCTGTTCATATCTTGCACCCCAAAAGCTGTAGGTTGAACTGAACTTGCTTTCCAGTAACCCTCAGCTAGACATTGCAGGCAGTCATGGCTCAGCCTTCCTGTCAGTTCTGATCATCTCTGGAACTGGCCAATTTGTCTAGATTTAGAAATATGTCAGTATAAGGTTATGCATAACTCCTTATTTCAGTGCTATTTTAAAGAATCTGACACATATACTTAGGTTAAAATGAAGTGGAGGGGACTTCCTCTGTTACGAATTCATAGATGTTTTTATGAGTTCTCATACTAAAGAGTATATATTTCTTCATCATCTGTGTCTTCTCTCATTTTAAGAGAACACCTTTGTTGGACAAATGTATAGATATAGCTTAACTACTTCCTCCTACATAATTGATTTTAAGATTGAAATTTTCTTAGTATTTTGAGATTGAAAATTACCCCACTGTCAGTATAGCCCATGTCTTAGAAAGCTTGAGCTCACCAAAGTTGAAAGCCCTTGAGTTATGGAGGTTGGAATTGTAGAGATATTCTCTAAAGTGGTACAAGAAATGTCATTTTGATGGATAACAAGGTAGGGAAGATTTGTTTTCAGTGTGGACCATATCAGGCATATACCTGCCACTGCTGAGTAGGATATACTTTTTCCATCAATGAAATATCAGAAGAGAATTGTGATTGTGGCAGAAAAGCCCTTCAAGATTATGTGCTCAGGATAGAGGTATCTATAGCACACCAACTTTCACTGAAATAAAAAAGGAAGCTCACATTTTGCAAAGTATGTTAGAGATAAGCAAAGTCTCAGTGCAATCCATTGATGAAGTTTGCATGTGAAATGAGCATTACCAAATGAAGTAGGATTTTTGCAAATAGTATGAGCCTTAAAATAAAGAGACAGCTATTCCTGTAGTAAATGGTGTGTTACAAAAGCAGTAGTGGGTCTAAAAGAGAAGTTCAGCAGAATCTATATGAAGAAGAATCAAGGTAAGTTGAAATACTTATTAAAAGTCACATTAGTTTCTTCTTAGGGAGAAATTAGAGGTACGTGAACACGCATATAATGGAACATACACGATGACAGGCTGATAGCTGTTGGGATTGTACGTATTTCCATTATTTTGTAACCAGTTATATAAAATTCTTATAGAAATTGTGACTTCAGTCAATTCTCTACAAATATTTTCAGTTGTCTTCTAAATCTGAGGTTAAAACTACCTCCTTTGAGGTGAAAAGGACATTAGAAAATGGGAAGACGTCCCCTCTCCTGGGTGGGAAGAACCAACATTGTAAAAATGGTTAAATTTGCAAAAAGTGTTATTCAGATTCAATGTAATCCCAGTCAAAATTCCAACAGTGTACCTTACAGATTAAAGCAAACAATCCTGATTTATACTACCTAATTCCGATTTATGTAGAACCAGAAGGAACCCAGAATAGCAAGAGCAATTTGGGGCAACAAGAACAAAGCAGGAGGCTTCACAATACCGCACTTCAAGCTATCCTACAAAGAATAGTGATGAAAAGGGCACAATACTAGAACAAAAACAAATACCTGCATTGGTGGAACAGAATAGAGGGTGCGGAAACACCCCCAGGCACATTCAGTATTTGGTCTTTGACAAAGGGGCCAAAGGCATCCGTGGCGGCAAAGACAGCCTATTCAACAAGTGGGGCTGGGAAAACTGGTTACGCTTGCAGGAGACTAAAACCGGACCCACACCTCACACCACACACTAAATCAAAACAAAATGGATCAAAGACCTAAACATTGAAACAGAAACATTAAACCTACTGAAAGATAAAATAGGTAAAACACTTGAAGACCCAAGGGTAGGAAAGGATTTTCTAAACAGAACTTTAATTCTATAAGAGCAGCAAGAATCAACAAATAGGATTCTATCAGACTAAAAGCTTCTGTTCAGTTGAAGAATCAATCAGTAGAGGGGAGAGACAACCCATAGACTGGGAAAAAATTTTGCCAGCTTCTCCTCAAACAGAGGGCTAATGTGTAGAATATGTAAAAAAGAAAAAACCTCAAAAAAATTAAACCACTTAAAATTAAAAACCTAGTCAAGAAGTGGGTAAGCGAACAGGCACTTCATGGAGGAAGAAGTAAAAACGGTCAACAAATATGTTAAAAAATGGTTAGCATCTCTATCATTAGAGAAATGCAAATCAAAGCAACACCTGGATGCACCTGGAAAATACAGTGCTGAGTGAAATAAACCAGACACACAGGCTTAGATACCATATTGTGTCCTCGCTTGAGGGAAGGCAAGGCACAAAGAGAATGGTAAGGAATGGGTAGAAGAAGGCAGAGGACGGATCTCTTGCAGTAGGGAAGGGGCCCAAGGGGCGAAGGTGAGGGTGAGTAGGAGGAAGGAGAACAGGCGGAATAAAGATGTGCCAGGCACAGGAGGAGTCTGCTACCCCGATGAATGGAGACACTGTAGGCCACAACAGGAGCTGAGGGGAGTAACACCGAGAAGAATAAAAATCCGGATAGGGGAATTCGGAGGAGGGAGGGAGAGGAGAGAGGAGCTAAGGAAATAATCTGTGGTGTGTGCAGGTCTCCCCTCATCAAGAGGACTGTGAGCTGCATGAACTACCAGCACGTACTAACGAACGAAAAAGTAAAAAACCCTCCTTTTGGCATCGTCAGTTCTTGAGTAGTCCATGTTACCTTTACTACTGAGATAGGTGTTTTTACTTATTTTCATGACAACCATATTTATTCATCTCTATAGACCGTCAGCCTTCAATACTTTAGGCTTATTTCTTATTAGCTCCTTTGTGTAGTCCCTGATGTTACGTCCCTGAGGGGAGCTGGTATGTGCACACAGCACATCTAAATTCCTGTTTTCTGTTCCCGCTCCCTTCCCTCCTTTCCTCTCTGTCCATCACTTGATCTCCTTTAGTTTATCTTTAGTACATGTTTGTAGCGTACAAAGTCCACGTCCCTCCTGCGGGGCTGCTACACACACACCCCTCCATCCTTCTCTTCACCCTTTCCCTCTTCTTCCATCTCTCCCTCTATCTCTTGATTCCTTTCCCCCTTGAGAAAGATCTCAGATAGGTGAGTGAATGAATGAATGAATGAATGAAGTACATGTTGTGCCAGTGCAAATGATAGTTCTCTGGTATAAGTCATAAGTTCCGTGAAAGACCACAATGCTGCTTTCTCCTGAATAACAAAGCCCTTGCCACAACCTATGCCTGACCTCTCCTTTACCCTATTTACTGAGCTATGTAGAGCTGGCTGCATTAAAACAAACGTTTCTGGCAGTGAAGGCGCCAGCCTTGCCTACATCAAAACTCCCTGTGCATTGCTAATTGGAGGCATCTGTGCCTGGTATGGCTACAAAGTTTCTTTTTCCTATGCGAGCTGTGGGACAGCACCCACCTTGATGGATACCAGGGAAAGACCTGAGCTCTTGGAGAGGAGGCCTTTTGTTCTAGAGAGATCACTGGGTCATCCCAGAGCTCCTCACCTGCAGGGTATTCTCTTTTCGTCTTTCTTTTGCATCCATGTGAAATATTTCTGGGTGGGTTAGACAGATACCGTCTGCAAGGGTTTTAGAAAGTGTCAGTCTGTCTTTTGGCTCTAAATCCGAAAATTAAGGTCATGGAGCCTATAGCTGCCAGTTCACTGGGACGGTCTCAATCTGGAAACCCAACTGTTTTCTAGGAAGCTGGGGAACAAGGTTTTCCGCTGACCTGAGAAAGCTTTCATTGTTTCCACGTAAGTTCTGTTGTTGTTTAGCAACACTAGAAACATATAAGGCAGCTGTGTTTTTTAATCTTCTCACTTCCTCTCATAGCACAGACAACAGGTATGTGCCTAGTTTCTGAGAGCTGTAAAGTGATTACAATTTCTCATCCATCAAGCTTTATTTTGTGGCTGGCTGCTGCTTAAGCACACAAAGGACTGTCAAGCAGTAGTCCCTACACTGCTAAAGCCCTGGTGGACAGCATAGAAGTTTTCACATAAACATTGCACATCATTCTGGTAATAAATAGCATCCAGAAACGGCTTCTTTAGGGGAGGGAGGAATTGCAGGCTCATGGCTAGCTGATTCCTTTTTAGCAGGAACCTTGAGCTATCTAATGTCATGCATCATTTTGAAACTGTAAAGCCACTATTTCATAAATAAATGAAACAAGGGTCAGAAGCTCACATTTTCTGTTAACACTGGCCAGAGACAAGGATACTTTCTGATCTTTCTCTGAAAAATATTTATGGAAAGTACATTCTAGGGACTTACCCTTGTCAACCTGTATCTTTCAAAGTTAAGCTGGGATATTGTGTCTCATGCAAGCTAATTGTTTTGCTTTGCGTGTTGGTATAGGTCTACCTCTGGGCCTTTTTTGACTTGGCCATATGACCTTGGCTAAGTTAGTAACTGTTGCGGTGGCCCAGACTCCTTAGATGGAGAAAATGTTAGTACCTCCTAAGAGACTTGTGAAATTTTATCTGTTAAACTATTAGAACTCTTGGGAAAATCACTACTATAAAGCCAATATTCGTTGAATAAATACTTCCTACCATCTTAATATAGTGATTAGTGCTGTTCTTCCTGTCCCTGTCTCCTGAGGGAGGTATTAGAGAAAAATACAAGAGATATATTTCTAAGAAAAGCCACAGTGGTCTTAGGTCTAAGCTTCTATGTTAACAATGACTGAATAGACAGTGATTTTAGTCACAGTTATCCATTGATTACCACAACAGGAATAAGTATATCTACTAGGTGCTAAGTATTATGCAAAGCATTTCACACAGAAAGCTAACGTTATGCTTGTAAAATATCTATCAGGAAGGTACTTCAATTTGAAAGAGCCTAGTAAATTGGTAGAATTCCAAGTGGGAAAACTCTGGGGACCCCCTGCCCTGCCCGCCTCCGGTCATACAACAAGTGAGTGCAGGAAGCTGTGCTTACAGTCAGGGTTCCTGATAGCAAAGCCCAAGCCTGCCAGCCATGCTTTGACAAGGACATTGCTAACGCTTCCCTTCTCGAGGATATAGGTTCGTAACAAATTTAATTTCTGCCTTCTTTCCCCCGAAGAATATGAGTAAGTCCCAGACTGAATTTTTCTAATAATTTAATTACTTAATATTTGCTACAAAAAGACAGAATATGATAGACTTACATTACTTCTTTCAAACGCATGTATGTATTTTATCAAAGCTTTCTAGGTCTTCGGTTTCCCCAAAAGTACGACACCCGGGCACTTAAGGTGGAGGCCAAGGTGACAAAGGGGGGGACTGTCTGCCTTCCTTCTGGCAGCCGCATCTTCCCTTTTTCCCTGACAACCTTCGGGACCTTAATGGGTACAATAAACTTCGTAGCCCTAGCAGCTTCAGGAATTTTCTTTCTTTATGCCTATGATTTGAAATTGATTTCACCATTTCCTTGGTTAAGACTCAGTTCTTGAAGTGACAGTTTGCATGTTTAGTTGTAACTAATCTGATTTGCTGTTCTTCTCTATTCAGTTTTAGTGATTTTGCTAACTTAGAGCTACTAAATATTCAGAAGTGGATTCAGTTGTCTTTGTAATGACCAAAAACTATTGATTTTATAATAATTCTAAACAAAGATAAATTAGAGAAAAAGGTAATAAGATGTCACAGATTTCCTTGGTCTGAAATTTTCTTCGCCAAGAACAAAGAACTCAAGCTACAGCAGTTCCAGCATGTGCATGTGATACGGGCAAGTTTGAGAAGAAAAACAGGTCCTGTTTCTGTACCACAGGTTATTTTAGTTTTCAGTGCAATGAGGTGAGGGGCTTCCTCTGTAAACTGTGAAGGTTTTTCTCTAAAATCATTTTATTCTCAGACAATTAGAGAACAAAGCAGGTAGACTGCTGTTGGCTGCAGACACGAACAAACCACCAAAAAAATCACCTAATTTCAGAGGTTTGGACTCTTGTTTGTCTTGAATTTCTTGCTTCACAAACAATAAATGTTTCAAGAACCTGACTGTTGAAAATATTTATTGGAAATTTCATCTTCTGATCTAATTCACTTCACAGTAAGGTGTGGGCTTAATATAGGAACTTTTTCTTTTTGTTTTTGACATTTTCACACCTACAGATATTTTCAGGCACGTGGAGGGACTAGCAAGAAGCTGATTGCTTCTGAAATTAGCTCAGTACAGACATAAAGAGTAACTTGTGCTTAAAACTGAAAATTCTGAAGGATAATGCTGCTTTATAAATGAAGCTTTAAAGTATGTTTTCATTTTTCTACTTATTAATCTATTTAAGAATTCTGACTGCTCAATTAAGGCTTAAATTTAAAATCTTTAATTTAAAGCCAGCCATATTAGTATTGTTTGAAGATGAAGATAACAAATTAGTAAGTGTGCAAAAGCTGCTAAGTTTGAAATATGCGCATATAGGAAAAAGGAAATGTTTTCTTTTGAGGAAAAACCGAATTATACTAACACCCATTTGTTTTGCAGTTAATCACTGTGAAATTTGATGCTAAATTCTGGCTTCTCAACTGGAACAGGGCACTATTTCTGCTCAAGAAAATGTAGTCATCTGAGCTGTCTCTAATTTTGCTTTGTAAAAAAAAATATGTAGAACTCTGGAGAGGCTTATATTTGTACATATTCAAGAAGTATATTTCTTTTAAGTAAAATTTATTCTCTCTCAATTGCATCCTTCCATGCTATTTTTATCTCAAATTTATATTACCATGTAATTTGAAATTTATAATTTTAAAACAATCACTTTCATCACCTTAAAAGGAAAGATGTTGAGTAGCCAAGTACTTCTGCAGTGAGAATCACCTGCAGATCATATGAAATAAAGCTCTATTTTTTCCCATCACGATCTAGTAACAGAATAGTTAACTATTTCGGATTATTTATTGTATGCCTTCAATATGCATGTCCTTGCACTATGCTACTCATTTTTAATCTACTGAACACAAATCATCTGATTCGAATAGCAAGGTTTTTACATGTGGAGAGCACATCCACTCTAATTATTCAGTTAATGCATTTTTTCTTCCACCACCAGTTGACCTGAGAACAAGTCTTTAAAAACGTATTGCTTAGGCCCCCCTAGAAGTGACCCTGTGCCCCTTTCAGTCTCAGAGGATCTCTTTCCCTAAAACTACATGGACTGTTGGAATTGGGCACCACATGTAGCAATTATTTGCCCTCTGGGAATCCACAATTTCCAGAAACTTGAGCAGCCCCCTCAGTCCCAACAACGCTTCACTGTGAGCAGCGTATTTCTTACAAAATGCCAGTGAACGTGGTTCTAATCCTGCAGCAATTAGGAGGAACATTTAGAATGAAATGTGGAGGTGCTCCTTTACCTTCCTACCCTGTCCATATGGCAATTGGAAGTTGAATTTGTGCCTGCGACAGCTTTTTCATCTCACCTTTATTTTTGGTTTACTAGTTTCCTGAGAGTATGGAATGAAATCTGTAAGTGGTCACTGTAACAGAGTGTTCTTGAAGAATTCAAAAAGCAGGAATGATAGAAGGAATGGTGGTGTTTTTCCCCTCTGTTAACGTGCCGGGCTGCTTTTGATTGACTGTAGATTTACGCTGCATATGCAGGCGCCATGAGGCCTCCTTGTTGCTATCTCTGATGTGGTCTTGCAGCGTAGCAAGGGGAAAGAAAACCAGGCAGATAAATAATCCTTAAAATTAAATTCAGCCACATTTGTGTTTGCCTCTGCTGAATTCTGCAGCCTTCTGGATAAGTTTTGTGTTGGGTGAATGGTGTGAGCCCTGGAAGTTTTGAAGTAATGCACACTCACGTGTTGATTGTCACGTCTATAACACTCTGCTTGGCTTTGTGGCTCTCAGGTCCCTGCAGTGATGGCCTCAGCCTCCCTTGGGGCTGGGTGTCCCACTAGCATCCGTAGGTTTGGCCAGGGTCACCTTGCTCTCAGCTATCTCTTGAGTTTGTCCAGAGTCTCTCTTTTTGATATGGTGCAAGTTCAGTCTCCTCTCAGGTTCAGACACAACTTCTACTTGGTATCTACACTGAGTCTACACTGCAGATTCCTCCTCATAGGTGATTTGATGGAGCAGAGGGCTCTGAGCTAGTGGAGGCTGGCTCCTTCAGGCCAGTATCCCCCTGCTTAGGAGAGGAAAGGGCAGCCCTGTTCTGACACAAGAGTTCCCTCTCTCTTTCCTCATGCATCAAGTGAACTGGGCATGTTGTTGAGTTTAGGGTGAAGGAAGAGTTAAAAGGAGTTGTATGTCTGCAGGAAGGAGCATCACCACAAGCAGGGCAGAAAGACTTGTCGACCGGCACATCAGGCTACAGTAGCCTGAATATGTGGGGTGCCACTAAGAACAGAAAAGAGACTTGATTTTAGATCAACCTCTAAAGATGTGGCAAATTTCACAGACTGCATGGCTGGGCTCCAACACTCTGGAGAAAGGAAACAGGAGCAGTGCTGGTTGAATGTGAGCACCATGCCTCAGAGCATGCTGCTGTCGCGTCCCTTCCATGGACTGGGGATTTCTCCCTAATAGTCCCTCCTCAAACCGGTGGCAAGACGTTCTGAGGAGTAGTTGACATAGGGACTGGCATTGTGCACTAAGTGGCTAAAAGGAAACCTGGTGTATGTACGGTTCTAGCAAAACAAAAAGATATCTGTACTAGTTTCCTGGGGCTGTCGTAATAACGTTTCACAAACTAGGTGGATTAAAACTCACAACTTATTTTCTCAGGTTCTGGGAAATAGAAGTGCACTCTTCACATGTCACAGGAACCGTGCTTCTTCCAAAGGGACAGGTGATAGTTTCTCCTTGGTTCTCCATTTCTGGTGGCACTGACGATCTTTGTCACATCTTGACTTGTCAAAACGTTACCCCAAATTTCGCTTCTTTTGTCACATGACCTTGTCTCTTTGTGAATCTTTATTGAGTTCAAATTATTTTAAACATATTTTTTAAACTGACAACAAATATTGTCTGTATCATGTGTGACACATTGCTTTGAAATGCTTGTACGTTGCTCGAGGGCCAAATCAAGCTAATTGACACGTGCATTACCTCTCCTAGATATCACTTTTGGTGCTTTTTTTAAACCAACTTTTGAACATGTTATTCAAGAATACAGTATTAAGTACAATTGCTATTATGTAAAACAGACACCTTAAACTCATTCCTCCTGCCTAGTGAAATGGTGAACCCTTTGATACACATCTCACTGACTCCCATCTCTGTGTTCCTCCAGCCTGGCCGCCGGCACAATAATCCTACTTGCTTATTGTCTGAGCTTACTGATCATATGGTCTTGTAACAGAAAATGCCCCCCACCCCAGCCGGTATGGTTCAGTTTCTTAGTTGCCCAGGTAACATTTCCTGTTCCAGTTCCAGTTGCTTCTGTCTCTTAGAAACGGCCGGTCACTGTGATGCATCGCTGGTCACTATGACGCACATTATAGAAACGAATCCCCAATTGACAAATCGTTCTGCTTCTGTACTTCCTGCTTCCTTATCTCATATAAGCCCTAGACCACCAGAGATCAGGGCCTGATATTCTGGGAATGATTCTGGTAAGCGCCTATTGAAGTAAATAAATCTGCCTCCAAATCCTGGGTGTTGTTTTGGTGTTTCTGCTTGCTGTCGCAGTCTCTGTCTTTCTGTATCTGTACAATTTCACTTCATGTTGTCTGTTTATCTATGTGGCCACAAGTTACAAGCTTCCTTCTTTCTACAATTCATTTGTCTATTTCTGTATTATAAACACAACCACCAGCATGACCAATTTTGAGCTTTCCTATAAGTTCTTGGGACCATTTGATCTCCTCTGGGACTTCACTCCTTGCTCCTCCAAAATGAAATAGCACCTGTCCATTACTATTGCCTTCCATCTTATTTTTTTTCTGCACATATCTCAGGACCATGTAACATTGTGTTTTCATTTAAAACTATTTTTTCTCTCCTGTGCCTCTACAGAGGTGGACCTCACAGGGAGCCTGAGTTCAATGACAGGTTTCCATGTGTGGAAGGTCACAGCCCTGAGTCCGTTGGGATCATTCCCTTCGGTCTCCCTGTCTGAGATTTTTACAGCACATGTTTTTCTCACTACCAAAGACTTTCTCAGATGAAACAGATGTAACTTTAACCAACTGAGGGGAATTTTCATAAATCAGGCAAAGAAAAATAAAATCCGTAGGAACCGCAAAGGAGGCATTACTTCCGACCCTGCTTTTGCATGGATGCTGTGGAGATAGAAACATCTTTGTCATTGCACTCTCAGGCTGGTTTTGAAACAAATATTTTTGACAACAGAAGGCATTGCAGAGTTGAAAGGGTCATTTTCCGAGTGATGCTTAATTGGAGCTGCTTTATTTTAGAGTTTGTTTGCCACACATGAAGCTAAGTTCCCTTGGGTTGGAGTCAGGGAGGAAGTGCACACAGAGTTACAGTCTCAGGGACTCAGAAAAGCAAATATGGGCTACCATCTAACGTCCTCTTTAATGTCTTGGGGAGAATCTAGAAAGTCCATTGTCATTTCTTCAAAAGCAATTTTAAAATGCAAATATAGGTGCTAACAGATTCTCGTCTGCATAAGATTGTCAATTTTCCTGGCCCACACTCATTTATTTTTCACAAAGAATGAAATATAGGGCAGAGATTATTTGTTGACAGTTACCACAACTAATTCAGTCCCAACTCTGACCTAAACTTCTTCCTCTGAGACTCTGTGAAGTAGAAAATAATGAGGCCTGAGTTATATCTGAAATGTAAAACCTGAAATTGCCAGAATTTATTCAAGTTTCTTGAATGTAGAGTTCAGAGCATTTTTTTGTTGCACAGTTCCCTAATGATTAAGATACTTGCTCCTTTAGCTCCCTCTGCTTTGCATGAAGCTCAAGGCTGCTCCTATTGACTGTGAAATTTAACCGCGTGCCCCACATTTTCGTTTCAGTGTCACTCTTCCTTTGTTTTCCAGAAAATTAACTATACAATATCCACTTTTTCTACCAAGGATTAACACGGGAATGCTAAATTTTAGAATGGTTTAAGGTTGGTTTCAATAATGCTCAAATATCTAATCCAATCTTTTGATCTCCTTATGTTGAAAATTCCAAGCATGTTTGTGTTTGTAAATAATATCAACACTAATAAATATTCAAAATGAGGAAACAGAAATCTGACAGACAGTTCACATAGTGAGTTTATTTTTAGCCTTAACTATTAATGACTAACTCTTGTAAGAGCAGCTATAATGTAATGGGTTGTAAGAACATTTTAGAACTACAGTTCTTATACCCTTGCTCAGTGTGTCTAGTTTTAATAGCGTCAGGAGATCAATTTAAGATGAACAGTCGGTACTTAACTATATACATGTGTGTATATGCATGTTTGTTACATATGCATGAATTCATTCTTCTAAGTAATATTCAATTGCAAAAGTATTTCATATTAATCCTGTAAACGAAGTGCACCTAGGTTCTCTTTCCAGCTTGCTGGTCCTGGGGCTGCCTGCCCCCAACTTCTGAAACCGTAACTCTTCTGCCACATGGTGCAAGCACAAACTCCACGTCCAGGTTTTTGTGCTTCTTGCTGCAACACTTCCACTTGCTTTCCCCACCACTCAGTCTCATTTCCTGAGAAGTAATTTGAATCTTAATGTGAATGGAGCCTGTATCAGTATCTGCCAAGCTCTGTTTTGGGTCTGAAAGATGTTAAGCAAGCAGTGTTTTGAGAATATAGTATTCCATCCTCAAAAATGCTTGGGAGAATTCTAAATCCTCTCCTCGGAATTTCAAAATGCAAGTTAACGTGAAAGTTTCTGAAAGTGAAATAAACTTGTTTCATTTTGTTTTACAGTTAAACAAGCCAACTTCTTTGCTAAAGGGAAGAAAAATCTGGCCATCTTTATTCCAATCCCTGAATACATATTTCTCTGTACAACAGTTTAAGATTGGCTAACTTTTATCAAGAGGAAAGGATATTTCTAAAATGTCAGCACAAAGAAAGCTTTCTATCCTTCCTATGGGTCATTGTTATGAATTTTCACAAAGTGAAGCTTGTCTCATTTCATGCTTTCGCCAGAAAGTTTCCCCAGGTATGGGGCTGTGTATAGATGTGATTGGAGTCATTCCATGGGGAAACTCACAGGGACTTTAAAAATTATGTTATCCATATTAGAGAACCACCAAAAGCTTTTCAAGCAGGTAAGTGGAAAATCTGTGTAACCAACACCGCTGGACAGTCGGGCAGAGGTTTGGTTGGAAGGGAACTGTAAATCCTAGAGCCAATTTTATGGGTGTTGTAGTGATCCCAGTGGGAATGTTGAAGTCTTCGGCTGGGATCACAGCTATAGAAAGGATTTGAGAAACATATTCAGGGGAGATGTAACATAAGAAAATGGGGAAAAGTAACGTGCCTTGAGCATTCCACAGGGTTTTAGCTCAAGGTGTGCATGGTACAGTAATTCACTCAGAGCAGATGGGCAGGAATGGCTGTGAAGATGCAGAAGCCGAGGAATAGTGTGGCTGCGGCTGTACACAGGCAGAGGAACAGCACCTGCTGAAGAACACCTTCCCCGCTAAGGTCACCCCACCTAGGAGCAGGGAGGTTTCCTCTGGGCATTTCGTGCTGGCTGCTTGTTGCCAAAGAGCTGCTGGCTTCTGTCTCTTTTCCTCTTCACTCATGAGTGACCACTCTTGACATTTCTCAGAGTTCTGTCTTGCGGCTGTCTGTCCACCTGTCACTCATTTTCTTTCAATCATAGTGAGTGAAAGTCCAGGACAAAATGATTTGAGGAAAAAAAAATTGCCTGTGACTTTAGTGCATGTGCTAGTCAGCTTTCTGCCAGTAAATCAGTGCTGAAGGCTGTCAGCTTCTAAAGAGAAAAAATTCCTCAGTCTGATGGTTTTGGAAGTTTCAGTCCATGGTCAGTTGGCCCAGGTTTTATTTTCTTCTGTTCTTTATTAGTATATCTTGAGATAAATAAGGGATGCACTCACCATGGGGTATTGTTGTACATACAGAACACATCAATATTTTCTCCCTCCCCTCCCTCCTGTCTATCCCCATCCCCAGATCCCTCTTCTATCTCCACATAGGCCACCTCCTTGTTTCCCAGCATCTAGCTTTCATTTTGTTTATCTATGGGCTGTTTTTAGGGAGAGGAAGACATGTGTGTATGGGGGTGGTACCTTCATTACTGTTCTCATTGCTGAGAAAAAAAAAATACTTGACACAAAAAGTTAAATGAGGAAAGATTTATTTGGCTCACAGCATGTAGAGGTTTCAGTTCATAGTTTGTTGGCTTCAAGGCAGAGGGGCATCGCAGAGGAAAAATGGTTCATGGTGGGCAGAAGACAGAAGGCAGAAGGCAACAACCTACAAGTGACAGTAACATTTTTCTATTGCTTTTATATTCCATCTGCCCTTAGGCCAGGAGGTACTCACAACTAGAGCTATTCCAAATCAATTGCTGGATTAATTTAGTAATCACTCACCCTTAATCCCAGCATCACATACTGTAGATCCAGCCACCTCCAAAAAAGCATCACCTATGACTGCATGAGGCTTTGGGGGGAATATCTATGCACAAAACATAACAGATGGGAGGGGTAAGGAAGAGAGAGAGAGAGACAGACAGAGGCAGAAACACAGGGAGACAGACAGAGACAAAGAGACAGAGAGAGAGACAGACAGAGAGAGACAGACAGAGAGAGACTGGGAGATTCTTTTGTAATGAACCCACAACCAGGGATGAAGGCATTGGTTCTTTCCTAAAGAATAATCTGACCTAATTACTTCTTAAAAGTCCCACCTCTGGACACTGTTACCCTGACAATTAAATTTCAACATGAATTTTTTTGGGAAAAACATTCAAATAAGAGCAGCTGGTGAAGACACACATGGCAGGTAGCAGGTATAGCACTGACCCTCCTAAGACATTAACACGATGGATATTAGTATTGGTTTCTCAAGAACTCTGTGACCTTGAAAAGTTCAATAATGTTCTAATGTTCATTATTTTTATCTTTGAAAACTGTATTATAACAGCTGCCTAGCTCCCACCCAGGCTATTGTAAGTATCAGCCAAGATTCCGTGTAAAAGCGTCCTAAGTTCTGAGGGGATAATCACAAGCACAGTGCGGCGTGACTGAGACGACCACTCCACCGTCCTTTAGAGGGGAAATGTGACCTTTTAAAGAGATAACACCAGTGCTACCTTGTCATGCAGATTAGCCCAGCAGATTATCTAACGAGGTCCTTAACTATTTTAGATGGGTTTGAAGCCCTGTCTGATATTGACCGTATGGGGGTGAGCTGGCTGGACCCCTCTTGATCTCCAACACACTTCCAGCTTCTGTTTCCAGCCTTTAACCCGACTGCCAATTATTCCAACGTTTGTCTTCTGAAAGAGTCCTGTGTGAGTTTAGTAAAGGAAAATTCAAACTTCTAAAATTTATAAATCAGTTATAATTTATATATAATTCAATGTGTTACTTTACTGAGCAAAAAAATCACCTAGGCATGGATTCCTTTGGCTTGTAGGAAGAAACAAAACAGATTTAGTGAGACAGCAAGTTGCATGGTATGCAGTGGCATGGAGGTCACCAAATCAGAATTTTCTTTTTACAGCTTCGCGCAAGGCTCACCTGGTTGAAGCTAATGCATGTCTCTGTTATGACTTGTTGGGTTCCAGAAAATAAATGGATTAATGAACTATCATAACGATGCAGTAACTGGGACCTTACATTCAAGCAGCAGCATAGGGGAACTGACTGCTTTGTCCCCAAGTGATTTCTGGAATGTTCTTCCTGCACTGTCCTCATGAACACCCTCAAAACACACAGATCCCACTAACATAGGTGCATGTGCGCACGCGCGCGCGCGTATGCACACACACACACACACACACACACACACACACACACACACACATATACCATAAGGTTCCCCTTCCTTCCCTGGAATGTCCTTGCCCTTTCCAATCTACACTTAAATAGCAGACAGTACTGCTCAGGACTCAGGTAAGATGTCAGCTCACTTTTGCAGACACCCACATGTGTCACATCAGCACCCTTTTTCTCTTTGTGCGCCCTATGCATACTTTTATTGAAATGCTGAGTCTATTACATGGATACAGATAACATTTTTACAATACATGAATAAATGGTTTATTTACACGTTTTTCCTCCCCTGAAGACTGTAAGATCTCAGAGTTTAGGATCGTATTGAGTTTGTATTTCCACCCATTAAATCTAGCACAGTATCTGCTATATAAAAAATAAGTGCTAATCAGTGTTCAGAGTCAACCAGAAAGACATACTTAGAGACCAAAGGAAGGGAATAAACCTAGTTGGTGAACTTTTGAGAGCTGTCAGGTGATGTAGCAGACAAGGAGCTTTGGGTACAGACCCAGGCTCCTCAAGATCTACGCCCACAGGCGATGAGCTTTCTCACTTATCTACACATGTACATACTTACTGCTCGGCTTTCTGAATCCATTCATTTGCTTATTCATCAAAACTGCTCAAGAGTTCCTCTACTCCAGACACTGATAAAAGTGGGGAGATAAATCTGATAGTGGGGTAGGGCTTCAAAACAATGCTTGAAAACTTACAGAGGGAAATAGAAGGTGTCCAACCAAGTCAGAGGCAGAAAAGGGGGAAAGAAAGATCAGAAGGACGTGGCGGAATGAGGGAGCATGCTGGCTCTGCATTCAAAGGCCCCTCTCATAATTTTTGTTGTACCACTTTGTAGTTAGGAGATGACTTAACCTTTTGTAGCCTCAGTTTGTTCATCAGAGAAATGAAGATAATTATGCTGCATGCATTACTGCTTTACTGTGGGCATTATGTGCCTTAGTCTCCAGTAAGGTTATTTGTAGTCATTACTATCTGGGGATTTCTAAATTATTTCCACGCAGCAGTGAGATTATTCTGCCAATGAGCATCCACAAATTTTCAGGCTTTTAATATGTCTTGCTAAAGTATCTTTTAAAATTGTTGAGCCAATTTATTTTAACAAAAAACTCTTAATTAGTTTTCTTGCAACTGTGCCCATCTTTGCCTCTTGCTAATTTAGATGCAGAAAAGCATATCATGGTTTTTAAAATTTTGTGTAGATGTAATTGGTGTGGCTCAACCTTCTTACAATCTGAGCCTATGCAAGTATTCCTCTTTTGTGCATCATTTGTGGTTTTATTTTCTCTCCTTGGCCAAATATGGGATGAACATAAAGAGGTGATTCCAATAGCCTCTTTGGCGTTTCATAATCAATGTTGAGTATTTTCTTTTTCCAAAAGAATTTTTTTGGTGGGTCTCAGTACTATAAACACCCTGCTCTATTTTCTCCCACTGCAGGTGGCTGCTCCTTCCCAGCTTCCTTTGTTGTCTCACCTGGCTCCTTGCTTTGAAATGCTGATGCTCTCTATTACCTGCCTGATGATACTGTGCATCTGGTGGTGGCCCTCGCGTTTACATCTCCAGTCCGGATTTCTCTTACTTTATTTACTGCAAATCTTAGGGATCACAAAGGCCACCAGTCTCCTTGTGTCCTAAAAGAAATTCTTGATGCCTCCTACTCCACAGTCCCTGCTCTTTTATAAAGCTAAAAATCTCAAAAGAATAGTACTGGCATTATTCATGTTATTCAAATCAGACAATTTAAGGTGTGTTTGATGTCTTCCCTCGTCAGAAACAATCACTGTCTTTACATGTCTTTTTCCTTGTCTGTGTGAAATCTTATCCCATTCGCATCTCTGACATGAATCAAACTCAGGAAACTTCTTGCCTGAACTCCTGCAGTTGCTTTTTTTTTGGATAGATTTCTCTGCACCTGATATAGTAGCTATGGTGATGATTTTAACATGCATATCTGACCTGCAACTTTTACTGTTTAAAATTGTCCATAACGTTCTCGTGGCCTGAGCATGAGGATCCCAGCCCTGAATGCAGTCTGCAGAGCTCCTTGTGATCTGCCTGCCTGCCCTCCACGCTCAGTACCTGTGCTGACTTCGCTCCTCTCTCCAGTCTTGTAATGCTGCTTCCTACTTCTGGGAGTCAGGCCAGCTCTTCCCTGTCCCAATTCTCCTCAACTGGATCATCCTTTCCATTTACCAAGTGGCACGGATGTCATGTTCATAAGGAAGCCCTCCTTCAAGTCGTGAACATACACTCTAACTGTATTTATTGTATTTATTGTAGCTTGAGTATCCTATTCGTGGCAGTTTCATTATCATAGTTAAATATTTGACTAAGTAATTAGTTATGTGATTGAGTCCTCCAATAAACTGTAAGCTCAACTTAAAAAAAGACTCGTGCAGAGAAAAAGCCAGTAATTGGGCTAATTGCTTAAGCTTTTTGCATATCATTTTACACATTCTTAAAATGAACATTCCTGTTCTGAGTATTTCATTAGGTTACTATAAAGATTATATATGATAAAACATATGGAATCGCTGGCAGACTTGAGAGTAAAATGCAAATATTTTTCTGTCAGTTCAAATAGATTAATCCCACTTTTGTTCTATAGAGTCTGAAACATGTGCTTGAATAATGTGTTGGAGCGTAAGTTAGACCGGAAGTAATTCTGCCGGTGTGCTCACTGTAGCAACAACTGCTCTTCAGGTTTGCTCTTTCTCTCATTGTTATAGACAGCTGAGTTAGATAAAAATATTATAGGCAGTCAGACAGGGCCAGGCCCTCGAAGGAGCCAGCAGACCTGAAGGAGCCAGCAGACCTGTGGGCCAGACCTCAAGACAAAACGTGCTAAACAAATGCACCCACTTATCTCCCTAGGTGTAAAACATCAGGGATTGATATTCTAAATAAGTAACAACCACCTTCTAAAAAGCCGGGAAGAGTCACTAGCCCGACCCCCACAGGAAAAGCCCCTGATCTGTATTCATGTCCGCTTGCTACGTGACTCACTTCCCCGTTTGATCTTAGCCCACTCAGTCTTACCTGGACAGTTATGCCTGTAATCTTATTGGTGGACCATAGTGTTGTCCATTTCCCCTACCTTGGACCCGCCTCACCTCATGGTTTTTCCCTATAAAGTCCTTGGAAAAGTCAGAGTCGTGGGTAACCCACTCGGGCCCCCCTTCTGTCCTTCTCTTGGATAGAAGCTTTCTTTCTCTCAATAAATATATTCTGCTCTTAACCTCCGTTGTTCCTAAAATTCATTCTTCGGTTTTAGAGAACACGAACTCGTCTGATATCAGTCAGGTGGGGAGATTTATTTTCCTGTATCACCATTTCCCGGCAGGCATGTGGCCTTGTGTCATTTTTAAAGGTCATCTCCCCACCATAGGCTCTGGATTGCACAATAGATTTCTTCTGCATGAAAAAGAAAATAATGTGACAACAAAAGAGAAGGCCAGCTACTTGGAGACTGGTTATAACCACCGTAAGTTAGGGAACTGCTATGGTGAAGATACAGAATGTGTGGTTTCTTACAGGAAGCTGAGTGTTTCATCTTTGGTTAAGTTGTGGAGGATGAGTTTGGGTAACTGGATAGACTGCAAGTGCTCTTTGCTGATTCTTCCAAGTTAAGCTCGATCTTATCAACAAAGCCAGATCACATGTACTATAGAGTTTAAGGATTATGTATCTCTGATAAACCCCAGGACCTTAAGAGATCCTGCCCACGTGGAGTACAAGGGCGTTGTTGTACTTGCATCAGAAAAGGCTCCAGGGGACAGAGCATAAGCCAGGGGAAAGGACACTCCTATAGTTAATATTAACCTAATGGTGATAACTGGACTAAAGATATGGAATAATGAGCATAAACATGTTCAGAGGAAAACAGTTAATGTGTTTTTTTGTGAGTTAATCCAGTTATTTAAAATCCTCCTGCATTAAGTGCCTTATACTTCTAATCAAGCCGGATTATAATTATATATGAACAAAATATAAAATTTGGGGGGAATAAGAATTCATTGGAATTACATATAGAAATAATTATACTGTAGTCACATACATTCTCTATCATACTGATTGTTGCATGTAACGAATACAAATCTTTCACATATGCTGAAAGTCTTTTTCCACATACACGTGTCTATGTATGTTTGTGTATGTGCATATTCCTTCTGCCAAGGGTAGGTTTATCTGTCTTCAAGAATCAAGAATCTAGGAAGATCCAAACTCACTGGCTTACCTATTATCTGCACAGATTTAAAATTAAATGTTCAAGAAAGTGCAAATTATGGTGACAAAAATGCTTTGGAAAGGAGGTGGCCTAAGTTGACTTTAATTTTTCTTCTTAGATCTTGATAATCATAAACTAATTTGGAAGATTTATACTAACAATTCCCAAAACTGAACTAAAAGGGGTATCTTTTATGATTAGTTTTTTCCAGCTGATCTTTTTATGTTCTTAGATAATTTTATTAGACAAGAATATATTGTTTTATGTTTCACTGCAACAAAAGTTTAAAATGGTATAAAATATAATGCTCAATTTTATATTTATAATTTAGTACTAGCTAAAATAGACAATGAATGTTTAACAACTTTGAGTTGAGATTTTTAGACATGACATAAGAGTTGTTTTTACCCATGAAAAGAAGATAAATATGGGTTGCGGATCCTTGATGTTTATTAATCCATGTAGGATGACAACACAATGACATAGAATTTTCACTGAATAGTTTTACATCTTTATTTTCTGTTTGCCCGCTTTATGGCCCAACTTAATTGGTTAACTGAAAATTCTCAGGTTTGTGCTGTGTAGTTCTGTGCTGTGAAAAGCAATCTTTTCTCAAATGTATATTGTGATACTAATATCTTTTCTTAATAGTTTTCCATATAGTATTTTGGCTTTGTGTTAAATTTTTATGTGATCATATAATTTACATTTTCTTTATCACTGTAAGTGATGCTGAGTGGATGGTTTACACACAATCTCAGAGCCTTATTAGTTTATAGAATGATTTAATTTTGCTTAATTGGTTGCATATTCTAGAACAGCCATTATGTGGTAACTCAAAAGAGTTGACATATATCAGTCACATATATTATATGCATATACAACATGCTGAATAACTTGAACCTAATTTTCATTATGAATATGTATTAAATATTTACTATTATACATTATACATTATATTGTTTAGTTACTGTGAGAAAAGCTGTAATTATACAAAGCTAGAATTATGTAGTATGCCCAGTTGTAAGGCTTACATATAACTATTAATTTAGAAGTTCCAGTAAGGCCTCTCTTGTCTACCACTGGCACAGCAAATGGGAATGGCCAGGGGAGCCCAAGCCCCCCAGGGCAGGGCCCAGTAGAATGGTTTTCTTGTGGGCCACTTGCAGAATGGGTAGCTGCGGAGCGGTTGGCCGACGCCTAAGCACCATGGTCTCTGCTGACTGTCCTGGCCAGGTCGGGTGTACAGAACTCACGCTCCCTCTGCCTCCTTCCCACAGTTCAGATTCAGGATTTGGTTTGGGGGTCCAAGACTTTGATGAGACACTGACAGAGGCTAATGCTTACCTACCAATCTTGACAGAAAAATTAAAGTTTTAGGACAGGGCTGGGGATATAGCTCAGTGGAATAAGCGCTTGCCTAGCAAGCGCAGGGTCCTGAGTTCGATCCCCAGTACCGCAAAAAAAAAAAAATAAATAAAAAAAAATAAAGTTTTAGGACAACAAGCTTCAAAACTGGAAAGATGATGTACAGAGAAAGAAAATCACAACTCTCAAAGGGACAACAAATAGCATGGTAGAGTCAATAAAATACTGCATTGTGTCACTGCAGGTCACTGAAGGACTTAGAAACCCTGTGGACACAATATATCACCATAGTCCCTTGGAAACTGTGGTCAGCAGAGTGCCTTGCCAGACTGTCTTATCCTAGATTCGGCTCAGTTGTGTAAATCAGAGTGGGGTTGGACCTGTGCCAGCTACCTTTCAACACGATCAGACTCCAACATGGAACAGTACAAGCATCCACCACCTAGGAACAGTCTAACTTCTCCATCCAGGAGCACTAAGACAGTTCTTCTTGAAAGAACAGCCATTGCCTCCATTTTGGCTAAACTGGGCCTTATTTCTTTGTACTGATATGTGTAGAGCTGGCGAAATTTTGTCTTTATCCCCTCAACTGGCTTTAAGTAATGCAAATGGGTCTAGTGGAGGTGCTGAGGTGTAGTCTTTAAAGCAATTTGACAGTTCAGTGTTGCCCCACCCTGTAGCTCCAAAGTAATATGTGTCAGCTAGGCTGGGGATGTCACACTGTCAGCTGAAACTGATCTTGGAGAAAAGAGGCTATGATCTCGTAGGGCATGAAGATAGTACATCAGAACTAAAGCACCAAAACACTAGACACTGCCCCAGTCTGTGATAATGATTGCTCTTTCTGCATATCTCTGTGTGTTACATAGGTGATATAAGGCCTCCCACCAAGCCCAGCTCACAGCACGTATGTACTTCCTACTATTCTCTCAGCCACGCGTCGCCAGGGAAATCCCCTCTTCATGAATTAATAAAACCTGGGTTCTGTCCCGGGTTGAGGCCTTTGCTCCAGTTAGCTCTCTTACGAGCTGGACTTAGGACCCCTTAGCTCCCCACAACTACAAGTTTGCCTTAGTGTCTTTATTCTCACTGTGGGCTGCACTGGAAGTGGTAGATTGGAATTAACTTATTAGAGTTCCCATAACTTTCCCTTGGGGTTACAAATATGAACTCTGTACTGTGGTGAGCTCCGGGAAGAGATTTCTATATAAGCCACACCATCCTGTCTCCAGGTTCAGTCCCAGAATTCTCTTATTCTAGAAGTGAAGATAAATTCTGTGACACTGATGCATACCATCAAAATGGCTCGTTCCCTCAGCCTCTGTGCACTGTAGTTCAGGAATCAGTCTAAAGTACCCAGATACCCCAGAATCACTGAATTCATCCTTGTCCACTCAAACTAGTGATGTCGCCCTCTCTGATCATAAGTGGATAGGGAGGCAGGGAGAACGGGAGTGTTATCATCACCTCTTGTTACAGGGGAGGCTCAGAATGGGTCTTTCTAAAGTAGTTCTTCCAATGCTTCTTCTTGAGAGAAGATCTCTTTTAGAAATGTATGCAGACTTTTTCATGCATCCAGAACCTTTCGTGAGCATTAGTTTACTGGAAGAGTCCCAAGGACCAAATGGGTCATGTTGTGAAATTAAATCTCTCAGCCTTTTGTGAGAGAGGGAAAGGATCAGTTGCCAAAAAGCCATACCATCTCAATCAGAGTGAGATCTTTCAGTGCCACTGGACGTTACCAAAGGACACCAGCAGAAGAGAGTGCCCAGCCAGTCGCAGAAGGACCAGTTCACCGGGTTTCTAAAATCAGTAACATTTGTGGCTAAGCAGGTTTCTCGTCATTCATCAATTTCAACCTTTTATGCTGAGGGCTCTAGCAAGAAGACACAACTCAGTGTTCATATCAGGGCCAAATCAAAATTCCTTGGGATACTGGTTGGAGTGCACAACACAGGACAGGGTTGTCTCGTGTCTAGACTATGACGAGCATTTCCCTCTCACCTTCCCTAACTGCTGTGGAAGGTCTGTCCTTACAGTGCCGTGGGTGGGGGGGGTGAGAATGCAGTATTAATTGTTTCAAAACAGTTTATACTTCAAACATCACCTTCCAGGCATCTCATCTGCCTGCTTTTTCTTCTATTCTTTCTATGGAGGCAAGAAATACAGAATTATTCCTGAGTTTTTTTTCTCCAAATGATAGGAAGTTTTTTTCTCAACTGAAGGGGAATGGATTGGTGTCATGTATGCAAAATATGTAATGGGGAAACACAGTCTTTGAGGATACTAAGAAGTTGCCCATTTTCAAGAAGAAAGTGAGCAAATTGCAGGATCAGAATGCATGTGGATCCCACTGTCTTTGGAAAGGTGTCACTTTCAGTTTAAAAACCAGAGAGTAGATGCAGTAACCAAAGCAAAGCCCAGACATGAAGAAAGGCAAAGGGCAGAAGCCCAAGGGAGTTCTGTGATGATGGAGAAACCTGCATTTCCGACGAACCATCACTGATGATCTTGGTGCTGAGAAGCATCAAGTTGGCCAAGCAGTTCACACCTGCCGTGCAGGGCACCGGCCTGATTAAGCAGCAGCAACCTTCCTTCGGGGAACCTGTCCCTCTCTTACTGCGGAGGTCCTCATCTCAGGAACACTGGGCTGTCCTGAGCAGGTGAATGAGTAAAGCAGGAAAAGCCTCCTTTCCTTCCCTCTGTGGTGTTTAAAATGTGGACTTCAGTCCCGAGAAAAACCTCAAGTTTTAAACAAGACATTCTTGAGGCTTCATAAGTAAAATTTCCAACTTCTTCTAAAAATAAAAATTCCAATTGGTTTTCATGAAACATATTTTGTCACTGGTATTTAAAATTTTTGCCCTCAGTTTAATAAACGTCAAGGCTTTATTTTTGTTTTCTCTCATTCCTCATTTCATCTGTCTGCTTTTCCTTTTATTCTTAAAACCTGCGTTCCCTGCCTTCCCCCCCTCCCTTCCTTCCTTTCTTTTTTGCTCTGTCCTTCACAGCACAGGAGTGAGTATATCTGATCTTTTTTTTATACAAGTCTCCGACAGGCTTCTGGATTTTTCTGGTGACATTCCATCAGACATTTCCCTCCCTTACCTGCAGCTGACCCAGGGTCCTGAATTTTTTGTTGGAATTTTGAAAATGATAAATCTCAAAGGGCCAGTGAATATGCTGTTACAGTGTAAGGGTAGCTTATGAGCAGTGTCGCAAATGCAACTTGGAGCTCATATAAAAATCAACTTCAGACTATACAGGGGCAGGATTTTTACTTTAAATACTTTATTTAGTCAAGTTCACAAATAAATATGCCTTTAGCATATAAGGAGTTTGCAAGTTGTGTAATATTTTAAGGACTTCTTTTACACTCGGTCATTTTCAGTTTGGCCTTCATCTCTTTCTAGGGTCATTTATCTGTTTTCTTGTGATTAAATGTATACCTGGAAAACCTTCAGTTTTCAAAACTTTTTTGCTCATGTGTTTTGGCTTAGAATTAACCTGAGGGCAGAGAAGATATATCTTAATATTTTTAAATGGTTTTTTTGTCAAAGAAAAACTAAGACACATTGTGCTACATGTTAATTTTAGAAACCAGACTACATCCCATTTTACAACCTTCATGAAAACAAGGGATCACCAGGATCTCAAGGAGATCTCGGAACCTCCATGCTCATCCCAACGTGACCTCCAACACTGAAGATGCTGAAACACCCTAAGTGCTTATCAAAGATCAGTGGACAAGGAAAATGCAGGGTGTACATATGACATGTGGCAGAATATTATGAGGAAGGACACTCTGTTACTTGTGACCATGGAGGTGACTTCCATGACGTGCTGCTAAGTAAAATAATCTAGTAAAAGAAGCACAGATATTGCATTTAATTTACATGAAGATGAAAATAGTTAAATCTTAAAGAAACAGAAAGAGGAGTGGTGATTTCCAGATGATCGGTGCATGTGTCAGTGGGGATGGTAGGAATGGGAGTCTCTGTCCAGTGGGTACAGCTTCAGTTACATAAGAGGAATGAATTTTAGAGATGTGCTGTGCAACATAGTAGCTATGGCTAACCAGACAGTATTATGGCCTTACAATTTTGACAAGAGTAGATCTTATTTTAAGTGTTCTTGCACACTCACATGTGCATGTACGGACACACACACACACACACACACACACACACACACACACACACACAGACATACACACACCCCTAACTCAAAGAGAAGGAGGAGGCACAAGAACACCATGCAAGGTGATGAGCTTGTCTGTTGTCTCAACTGTGACTTTGGCTTCAAGCTGTAGGCACATCTCCAAATTCATGAAGTTGTATCTATGATTTGTATCCAGTGTCTTTCAAACTATTTATACATGCATGCAACTGTTAAGAAAATGAAAGAAAAGTAGAAAATAAAAACCATTCCAACAGCAAAAATGTCCAGAACCACAAAATGGGGTACATACATGCCTTATTTTTCATCACATCTCTATAAGAATCATTACTTTGTCACTGAAGTGGAGATATTTGCTTTTGTAATATCATACAAAATTTCATCAGCGTAATTGTGAAATCCTAAGTTTTTCTTGGTTTTTATGAAAGTAGAGATGACTGTGTCCTCTGATTATTGTCTGTCACGTGCTAATCAGCAAGGTTGAAGACAATGGAAATTGATAAACTTCTCATGTGCACACACAGACAATGGAAAGGGATATGCTGGCAGACAGAGGGTCCCAGACATGTGTCACGAGAGGTGATTTTGGGGGAGAAAGCATCAAGTCTTTGACTGACTGTCAGCAGATGTATTCTGACTTCTCCAGTTCGTAACAGTCCAGCGAGTGGCAGAGTGGGGATTAAACAAACCATGTAGCCATAGGAATTTATAGTTTTGTGGAAACGGAAGATTAGCCTTTTTTCTCCAAATTGTAAAGTAAGGGAAAGGAAATTCCCCTTACTGCCAAGAGGAGGCTATCTATTCTGTACAACGCTGTATCGTTATCTACATGGAGCAGCATTTCCAACAAGATGACTACTCCTTCCCACTTACTGGGTTGTGGCGGCCATTAACTGGTAAATTTCTTGAGCACAAGAACTATGTGATAAACTTGGTGGCTTTTGAACCATGGCTCTGTAACCCCAGGAATTTAGTAGTGAATACTACAAAATATATGATGATGACTTCTTCCTTCTGTAAGAAGTAAGCATTAGGGTCAGGAAGTTAAAAATCATCACTGGAGTTTACTTCTCTTTATATAGGCTTCCTGTGTCCTGTACATTTAGTAACTATGTAATATTAATTATTAAGGCTATTGCCGCTGTAAACTGGCTAAGTTCACTACCTTTGAATCAGAAAGCGCAGGTCTCTATCTCCTTTTGATGACAATCTCTGAAGTACTTGAAGGCAATGATCAAATCACTTCATTGTATATGTTGCAGCATTTCTTTACACTGCTCTTGCTCTTGTATGTTAAGTTATGCTTTTGTTCAGCTCGGCAGAAAGTTATCAGGGTACCAGGTACTTTGTTAGAGAACCTCTATTATAAAGATGGGTAAGAATGTATGCCTCTGGGGAAATAGCAGATAAACATAATTTGAATATTTTGTTGGGTTTCCTCATATATTTTAATTTGCTGTCTGAGATTCAGATGTGTGCAAGGTTCTGTGTGAGCATACAGGAAAGGTTTTCAGTCTAATCAAAGAAGTCAAATGAGCAATTATTATTATTTCATTCCATTCTCTTAGACGCAGCACTTCTAGTCACGTCTTTCAGCGTCCATTTGGATTTATTTCTATCGTACAAACGCATTCCTTCAACCTTTCCTCATCATTATCAGATTGGATAGGCTTTCTATTTTTAAAACACGATCATTATGTTACAAATGGTGTTCAATACAGAACAGGGTCAGGCCTACGACAGAGCTTGGAACCTATTCCCTGTTCAATGCACCCATTAACCAACTCTGATAAAGATTCCCCATTGTTGATGATGAATGGTACATTATGAAGTTTTCCTTAAAGTAGTAACCTTTGTACTGTGAAAACCACAGTCCAGTGGCTGATTCCAAATGTTCTGAAGTGGTCATCTTGACATATTTCTTGTGGAAAGATACTCTCACAGTGGATGCTGCTGTTCTTGTCCTCCAATAAATTTGCGATTGCAGAACAACAGCTGTTTGGTTTCTGCAACGCAGAACTTTGACAATGCGCTTTCTTTCTAGCATGTTTCCAGATATGGTATGCAGAGAAATCCAAGTAGAGCATTAACGTGTTTTGTTCTCTTTAACCTATTTCTTTATCATTTGAATCTGTGAAATGTGTTTTGCTGCAGTGACAGGAGTTACTTTCAGTTGGACCTCAGTTCTCTCTCTCTAGGGCAAATCTGTCTCTTTTTCTCTCCATGAACATTTCTTACAGCTGATCTGTGTGAAAACTGAGTACCAGCTGGAAGGAAACATGAACAAAGGCCATGTGGCCGGCTTCTCCCATGCAGAAGGATCTTAATTGGATAGCTTGCCAGTGAGCCCAGGGTACCTCCCTCAGGATTGCCAGGACAGTTTGCTCTTCTACGACATCTCCAAAGCATTCAGCAACCCTCGCCACCCCTCTCCTTCCTGTCTTCTCTCCTACTTTCCTGTTCTAAGTAGCTCCCTATTTCCTATGATATTAGGTGTTCAATCAGACAGGCCATGCCGCACCTTTCCCACTGCCCACTGGAATCACTTGATAATTTTCCTTCCTTTTAGTGAAAGCAATGCATAGCATCTTACCCGCACACACCGCGACCTAACAGGCCCACGTGTGGAGGTGGGAATGGCTCCTTCTATTCAGCTAATTCTCAGGTTTAGTGAGAGATATAGGTTGGACTATGTGTCACTGGTTCCAAAAATGTCAGTTTCACATGGTTGTAACCAAATATTTTTTCTTTATACATATTTATACTTGGCACAAGGTTGTAAAAATAGTAATAGTCATGTGTAGTTTATATGGCACTTATTCTCTGCAAGGCACTTTATGCCCATGAGACTCCATTTACGTAGACACAGTGAATAGTGTTTTGGTAGACAGGGAATGGAAACACAAAGAGGGCGTCTGCTTCTGACTCGATGAAGATTGCTTTGGCCATGTGTGTTCTTGAGCATCTGTGGCTGGCTGGAGTGTGGACTTCCCTGGGGCAGGAAAATACTGCTTTGTTCACTGATGTCTTTCCAGTGCTTGGTGTGGTGTGTGACAAATACAGAAGTTGCATAAATATCTTCTGGAGAAAGAAGGGAGAAGGGAGGGAGGAAGGAAGGAAGAAAGGAAGGAAGGAAGGAAGGAAGGAAAGAGAGAAACATGAAAGAAAAGGAAAAGAGAAGGAAAGAAAGAAAAGAAAAAGAGGAAGAAAGGAAGAAAACAGAAAGAAGGAAAGAAAGGAGAAGGAAAGAAAAGAGGAAAGGAAGGAGAAGAAGGGAAATAAGGAAAGAAAAAGAAGAAAAAGAAGGAGGAAGGAGGGGGGACAGGCTGTTTCATTTATTTATTTTTATTTATGTATTTATTTTTTGCAGTACTGGGGATGGAACTCAGGACTTTGTGTTTGCCAGGAAAGTGCTTATGCCACTGAGCTATATCCCTAGTGCTGTTTCATTTATTTTTAAAGAAGAAAATATATCAAGTTCCAGGTGTGCAGCCATTTGTGACAATTTCCTTGAGTATGTCACATATCACCAGTTAGAAAACAGCTTTGTAGCATAGAAAATATTTTGCCTTAATTTTAAGTAACTGAGGCTTGGAGAATAAATTGGCTTTTCTCAAATGTGTCTACAAAATGTTTGATAAAACATTTAAATTCGAACTTATTTTCCATTTGAGTTTGTTATAATGCAGTCCATAGTTAAAGGTTGCACTGGTAAATGCATGTACCCTTACTGAAAGTTTGTAAGATTTTTCACTGTGTGCTTGGACACTTACATAGGCATCTTATCCTGATAAAGAGACTAAAGCTTACCAAACCTTTTGCTGCAGAATTTCAAGGAAAACGACATTTCTTTTATAATCTTCCCACTCTAGCAACAACCCACACTGCTTACTCTTAAAGGAAATGCTAAAAAGCTGCTGCCAAATGTACATTCAAAAAAAAAAGTAAGAAAATGAAATCAGTATCAATGTTTTAAGAGTGTGCTGTTATAAAATAAAAAGATGAATAATTCGTATTCCAAATTGTGTATTAAAACTGTTATCATATCGGTAAATAAAAATCTGAACCTCGAACTACTGGCATAAAAAATTAGTTTCACTGCAAAAATATGCTTTGCATAGATTGAGAATATAACATTTGGAAGAGTAAGTGTTGAAATTTCACAGGAATAGACTATCTTGCTCCCTGTCTTGGTTACTTTTCTCTCATTGCTGAGACAAAATTCCCACTGACCAAAATGAAGGAAAGATTTATTTAGCTCACAGTTTGTGGAGGTTTTAGTCCATACTTGGCTGGCTCCTAGGCAGAGTGGCACATGGCAGAGGGCAAGAGTTCATGGCTGGCAGAAAACAGCAAAGCAACAAGAGCAAAGAAAGCAGTGGCAGGGAAAGCAAGTCTCTTTCCCTCCCTTACATTGTAAACAGGCTGCCCCCCAGGGGGCCGTAACTCTCACATAATCCCCATGCCCTCCTCTTGCTCTGGCTTAGGATGGATACAAAGCAAGCACCCTGGCTCCAGCGAGTCACTGAGCCAAACCTCTAGACTCCCCAAGTTGACACAATGTATCAACCATAATACTCCCTAATTCTAAATATAGCTAAAGACCTATCTGTAAGCTTCCACTGACATGTCCTGACCCCGTTGTTTCCTGTTTGGAAAGGTCAAAGTCTTCCTGTCTGCAGGGTTGGGATGTGAGCACTGTGGTTTGTTCTTTTGTTTCCAGGTGACACGTGAGTCTTCTGGGCTTTTCCATGGGCGTTTTCTTCCATTGCCGCCTCACTGCTCCGCTCTCACTGTGCTTCCTGTTGGGACAGCAGAGTCAGGAAATAGGTGGCCCTTGGTGAGTGTTGAGGGCAGCAGTGAGTGGCTTCCTCATCCCTGTGGGGTCACCTTGGCTCGGTGCACGTTTGAAGGGAAGCTCCTGTCTCCCAGCATTGTCAGACAGGTAAGAGTCTGGACCCCAGGCCCGGAAGCCCAAGTTGATCGAAGCACAGGTTGGAAATTGCAGCTGCTGCTCAGGCGCCCTCTCTTCACCAGAACTCTCCGGCATCCAAGATGTCGAGATCTGTCATTTCACTTGCGTTGTGGAGAGCTTTGGGGGAGAGACTCGGGGAAGTGCTTTGGGAGATAGCTGCCCAGCACCTGGCAAAACATATAAAACTGTCTAAGAGAAAAACTAGCTGTTCTTTCCTTTGGAGCAGTTTCTTTCCCTTTCACAATATCTATCATACCTTTCAGATTTTATTTACTCTTTCAGGTTCTTATGCTAGGGAGACAATATGATGCTTACACATGAGGGTCTGATTCATTCCACTTATGAGTACCATCTCTAGTTGCATCCACTTACCTATAAAAACCTTGAGTTTATCTTTCTTTATAGCTGAGTAATATTCCATTACATAAAAATATAAAAAATACATAAAAAGATATTGCTCAAAAGGAAAGAACAACCACAACAAGGGAAAAGAGAAAAGAAAGAAAGAAGGGGAAAATATGCATATATATTTTATATATATGTAATAACATACAAAAGATAGCTAAGATAATTGTACTACTAATTTCTATTGGTTTATTGAAAGGAGCAATTAATGTTTAATTGTTTGATCAATCTTACATGCCTATGTTTGATTATCTGAGTAACCATTTTGAAGATAATAATATGTAATACAACCATTGTTAATTTCCTATCACCTTGTTTGAAATTCTGTATCATTTTTATTGTTTCTGTGTTGTCTTATGTCTTTGTGCTTGTTAATTTTTTTGTTCTTTTCTCTGTAAAAAAAAATTAAACAAAGAGAAAAGCTAGTTTTAGGAGAAAAAAATCTGTCCTAGAATTAAATCTCTAGTAATTAATCTGTCATTTACTGGCAAGAGCAATGTGAGATGCTTATTGTTATAGGAATGGTCATACATACACTAACGTTTATTAATAAATATCCCTAAACCCTCAGTTATGATACCTGTAATGCAACTTCAGTAGTTGTTGGCAACCTCACACAGGTCTGAGAGATGCACACTTGTGAGTTAGTTGTGGGTTGGCTGTGCGTGGCTGCATACAGGGCCGTCCATCAGTTTACTACCTCTTGCTCCTTCCAAGTTTTTGATTGCTTCCACAAACCCCGGGAGGGCTCATTAGCCAGCTTCCTCCAATATCCAAGCCCCTGCGCTTAAAGCACTTTTGCAAATAATGATTTGAACTTGGGTGAAAGTTTCTGAAACATGCTGAAGATCAAACCAATCATCTAATATCAAACATTTCCAAAGACAGGACCTGGAAGTAAAATCTATTTCTAAAATATCTCTCATGAATTCATTAAGAGATTATGTGGTAATTATACCCCAGATAATACATCTAAAGGAAGTAAATCAGAAGTAGCTGAGGAAGCCCAGTAAGTGGGCGTTTGCTGTGCATGTGCAGGTGCGTGTGTAAAAGTGGAGAGGGTAAGAAAAGTGGCAAGGAGAGAATTAAAACAATGAACACTTGTTTTATATTTTGCTTTGCAAACTAACTCTCACCTCAGCTATGACTCATTGCACCGACTTAGGAATTATCAATAGATTAGGATGTATGTTCTAAGTATGTGTTCATATGTGCATGTAGCATGTACCCAGGAAGAGTGAGGAGCTATGCATTGTGCGTCACAAACAGATGCTACTAATAAAAAATACTACATTTCACACCTAGGGTGCAGGGACATCAGGACTGCATGCAGGGAGACACGACGTTGTATCCAGACAGCAAGCTTGTTGGGAAGGTCACCAAAAAGATTTATAGAGGTATTTTAGGCAGCTAAGTTAGGTAGAAATTAATATATTAGACAGTCAGACAAGGACTGGGCTCTCAAGGAAGTCAGCACAAAAATGAAGACATCAGAACTGTGGCTGGAGGCACATCTGAAGGCCCAGCCTCGAGATGAAGATGCAGCAGCCAGGCTTGCAAGCCTCCCTCAGGGTTAGCAGTAACTTACAGTGATCCTGTAATTAGCGCCACCTGCTCTAGTAATCCCGATTAGCGTCAGTCACTCAGGTGAGTGGCTAGAGCATCGGGACCCATCTCTTCCCCAAAATGCCTTCGTTCTTCCCTTTTCCCTGGCTACATGACTTGCTCCCTAGTAGATCAGTATTAACTCAGCAGCTGTACTTGTAATCTGGTAGATTGATTGTCGTTCGACACGCACTGTAGTCAAGTTGTGACATTGGTGTATAAATTGCCCCTGACAAAGGCCCTTGGTGGCCATCCTGTGCCGGGTCCCTCCTGGAAACCCAGGAGTGATTCATTTCTGCTTCATACTAATAACTCTCCTGTCTTCTTCCTTTGGTTTGTGACTTTATTCCTCAGTATTGTGGGACCACGGACTTGGCACAGTTGATATTTGAAGGAATTTCCATGTCCTGGGAGAAGTATACTCCTCGGTTCCCAAGTGAACAACACTCTTTGCCGAGTCAGGTATCTTAGTTAAGCGGCTCCTTCCGCATATGTACACGTAACACATTTATGCTAGTCTCTGTGGCATTTGAGGTTAGAGCCCCTATAGAGGCTCACATTTCCTGTGCTCCAGAGAGTTCTTTTTAAGGTGATAACTATCCTTAAAAATTACCAGAGTACTCAAAGGAAAATAGCCATTATTTTTGTGTATAACTATTTATGTATATTTTCTTTAATACTGAACAATTTGACTTGTTTGGAATTTCTCTTGTGGGTTTAAAACAAACTTTACTACCTACCAGCTCTTTCTGTGGATCAGCAGGTGTTTCACAGGCATCAACTCATTTAATTCCTGGCTTCATTTAGATCTGCGTTTATCACACACACATGCAACATGATGTCAAGTAAAGGGATGTGTGCAGTGTCATATCAACTAGTATTCAAGAGCAAGTCTTACCACAGAGATTTTGAGAGTTCAAGAATAAAACCAACCCTGACTCAAAATTTTGTGTATTGTATTTCATAGGAAAATGTGTTCAGAGCATTTACAAATTCTTTTTGCTTAATCTGTTGTAGCTACTTTTCATTGCCTTGATTTATGGAAGCTGTTACCTCAGTTACAGACTTTTCCCCAATCTAGATGAATCTACACGTTCATAAAAATGAAACAGAACACAGCATTAAGTAAAGGAAAGCAAACTATCAGAATGTCCCCCATAATATTATAAGTGATTTCTTCTTTTCTGGAGTATTTGATTTCTTCCTTGGTGAAGACTTTGAAGTTGCAGGAAGAGGAAGGAGCTTTTGTGTGTGAGTTAATCATTTCCTTGTTAACCTTTTGCCGTCAGCCACAATGAGATTCATTCTTCATATCGCAGACCTCTTCAGCAGGAATATGCTTTTATCTTCGCCTGGTCTTACAGGACTGGAGGGAATTGGCACCCCTAGGGAATCATTAAAGAGATAATGGACAAATTATTTCCTCATATCTTCATTCAGAGTTCTTTCCCTCTGGTGCCCTCCTCCTCCCTGGGCATCAATCAGAATTATTCATCAAGCACTGAGGGTAGAAACGCCTGAGGGAGAGTAGGGAGGGGACGAAGCCAGTAGGATTCAGATTTTGTATGTGAAGATAATTTTCTTTGCCAATGTAGTAGAGTTAAAGAAGCTTGGGAATTGGTAAAGGGGACTTGCTTTTCTTACAGTCATTAAATTATAGGTGGTTTGCAGTCTTATTATTATTATTGTTTTTTTACTAGGAATCAAACTCAGGACCTTGTGCTTGCTAATCAGGCGCTGTGCCACTGAACTGCATCCCCAGCCCTGGTTTGCAATCTGGAAACAGTCACCTCCAAGAAAAGTTTGCAGCAGTAGCTAGGGCATTTTTGTTTTGTAGAATAAGTTTCTTTTTTTAAAAGCCAGCTCATGCAGTGAATGCCTAGTTGTTAGTAATTAGGTTTGAGCATCTGTCTCACTCTTGAGAAAAAAACAGTAATGTGAAATAAAAAGTAATGGATCAGTGAGCAGGCAAGGGTGTAGTTAGGGGAAAAGAAGGGTGTAGTGGGGGGAGAAAGACTGGCCTCTACTCCACTGAAACCCAAGGCAGTGCCCTCATCTTTAGTATTACTGGTCCTAGAGATTGGGGATTTTTCCAGTGCTTCCCTAAATAGGCACATTGCCAGGAACTACTCCCCTGAGGGTATGTGGGGGATTCTAAATGCTGAGATGAGCCAATGGGAAAGTTTCAAGACCTTAGGGTAGGTTGGCCACAGGATTAGGCTCTTACATAAAGTTATACCTAGGCTCCTCCAGTGCCTGGAGGTAAGTGTGGTGTCTTGGTGTCTTTCTTTGTTATTATTTCAAAGCACTGGCTCTAAATCTTCCTGGGGTGGGCTGGGGATATAGCTCAGCGACATATGCACTTGCCTGGCAAGCCTGAGGTCATGAGTTAGATTCCCAGTACAAAAAAAAAAAAAAAAAATCTTCCTGTGGTGTAAAGCTAGCAGGAGGCTGGGAGAGTACTCACATCTGAAAGGGAGAGAAAAAGAATTTACAATCAAATTTTCCTGAAATAAATGCTCTAAGAAAAAGGAGCCCGAGGGTGGTATTCCAGAAGAAATCTGTCCATAGTTGAGTCAAGTAGAGTGCAGGGCTTAGGCTGGGCTTGGTCAACTTTAACAAGTCTCCCTGCTCACTGTGGGACGTTTCCTTCTTCAAGGCTGGATGATGGGCCTTGAAGAGGCTTTAGATCACAGGCAGAGGCTCTGATCTAATGCCTTGGTGGAGCACAGCCCTGGACCAGGCCAGCTCAGACTTGACAGTGGAGGCTACAGGGAGACCAGCTTCCCCACAGCCCTGATTTACTGTAACAAGGCTAGGCTGAGTGTAGACTCAGAAAGTTCCTTAAGAAGTGAGATTTTGCATGACTTCTCTCTTTCTTAGCACAAAACCAGCTGTGGTCTGATGTGAACTTGTGCCTTCACCACTTCGTGAGCGAAGCACAATCTTGTTTGTCAGACTTCTTTCTCATGTGTGAGTGATTTTCAGATGCCAAGCATTTTCTCCGTCAACCATCAAGGTTTCCCAGACAGTGTCAGAAGTGGCACGGTGGTATAATCTTTGCCTAACATCATAATACCCATGGCAATGACAAATTCATGATTATGGGGATAATCATGAAGAATATTTTTCCCACTGGAAGTGTTTTAGCTTTAAATTTTAATTTCCTATAATTAACCAAGGTAGTATAATATTGTGTATTTTTCACAGAAGAGTAATGTAAATTCTTTCCATGGGCAATGAATGGAAAAATCACAAATTCTGCTTACTGCTTTAATGCAGCTTTTCTGGAAACTCTCCCATCCTTTTTCTGTTCCAAATTTAGCAGGTGGATGCACTGTATTTAACTTAAAGTTCTTGTAGATTACTTTATAAAACATGAGCAAACTGGGCAATGAATTAAATTTTGAGTGTGTCACATTAAAAATATGAAAGGGGAAAATGATGGTATCACCACTAATGGTCCAAAGTAACAAGGTTGTACATAAAACTGCTCACTCTCCTCATATATTTTTAGTAAAGAGCATTGGGAGTAGTGAGTGCAACTAGTCCTCAATACCTAATTAAAGTCTCATAGCTAATTTAGCAAATGCATTGTACATGTGTAGCCAGAGATACTTTAAATAAACATACATTGCCCAGACTAAGTTTCATAGCTAAACAAATGACAAAGCAGTTCAGGCATTTTAACTTTTTCAATTCTTTGCAGCAAAATATTTCTAAGGAGAAGGAGTCAAGGACAATTAATAGATAAAGGATGGAGAGGGGGTTCTGTTTAAGTGATGAGTTCTGCAGTATTAATCTAATTTCGTATGTAAGGGTCACTTGTAACATTTTTAAAAATATTGATTCTTTCACTGCCCATTTCTTTTTGTGTGAGGTTCTGTTGCATGTAATTGTCACTCATCGATGCAGCTAAGGATAGAAGCAGATGGAGGTGGAGAGGATACTTCTCATTCCATTGAACATGTACATGTTGTGTACAGTTAATTGCAAGCTGACCACCCAGAGATGCAAGATTCACATGCAGTGAGTCCTTCCTCTTTGCGCACATTTTCTGCAGAGGCTGCCAGGGAAATGAATCCCTTGGCTTTCTGGAAAGGATGGTCTTCAATTTCTCCTGCATGGGTTTGGTCCTGGAGGAGTACTTCTAAAGTGTGCAAACTGAACTTCAATTAAAGAATTCTTCAGGGCACAGAGAACAGATGAACAGCAAGCGCGTTGAGACTTCTCTTGACAAGACTTTGGCAGCGGGGAAGGCTGAGCCCAAAGCCGATATTTGTAAGTGCTACATGGAAGCAAATATTTAACACCCCGTGAGAGTAGGGAGTAATGTCTGCTTCTAATCATGTTTCCCATTTTCTTGGCCTCTCCATTCGGGAGCATTTGTGATTCCAAATAATGTAAAGAATCCAGTGCTTTCCAAGCTGAGCAATTGCAAAATCTAAACCTTGCATTTTAAACATCTCTCAAGGGGAGTTATTAACTAACTACTCATAACTAACTAGTACCATTTTTTCCCACAGTTTGAAATACTAATTTCTTTCATTTTGGCTGAGGTTGTTCTTGCCAGCTTTAACAATTCCCAGTGAGTGTTTTTCATCTTTGTAAGTACAGACAATTTTGAGTTGGCTTTGGGTTAATTTGATCTGACTTTCATGTAATGTACCACAGAGAGAGGGTTAAAATAGCCAGACGATCCTTGCAAAATTCTTTCCTGACTTATGTTTCTCTTACATAGCCATAATCCTTACTACTGCATTTATTGGCACTTTCACTTCTCTGAGCTAGACTTTCCCAAGGGGGCTGGCTGCTGTCACTGTAATTAGTATTATAGTTATAAGTAGTTATGATACTTCTGATGGCCAGGGATGACAATTTATGAACATCACAATTACAAATTCTCTACTTGATGCTGAAAATTCTCTGTACTGTTTCCATTTACCCCAACACCCTTATAACCAAAGAAGGCTCCTGTAGAATGCCTGGAGATTAATATGGTGACTATGAAGAATCAATATGATTTTACTTTGCATCCTGGTTCGTGCTGGGAAATGAGGATGATTAAGATGCTGAGATAGACTGATGGTTGATAAAACGGGGAAAGATCTGGTTTCCGAGCCCTGATTCCCAATAATTGAGTAGATAGTGTACAAGGTCTTTAGCGCCCCTCAGCGTGAAGTTCCTTGTGTCTAAAATAAAGGTACCATGTGGTTGTGGGGAGAGGAGTGCGATGAGCTACCTAGAGTTAGGGAGGCATCAGCTTGAATTTAATTGGAAGTTATAGTAATCACCTAAGAATAAAGCCAGATGTAAAAATATAGAAGCTAATGAATATATAAAACTTACCTTGAATATTAAATCTGCTAACTTAACCTCAAAACTGATTAATATTCGTTAAGGCCCTTTAGCTAAGCAAATGAGGTAAGAATTTCTTTTCTTGGCATTTGAGTTACATTTTGATCTGTATAATCAAAAGATTTCTTTATTTAAATCATCTCTTAAGTTAGATCGAAGTAAATGGTAAGTGATCTTTGGATTATACAAGTCAGAGCACTGCATTCTGTTTAATTGTACTGTAGTCTTTTACAATGTGCTGCTGGACGGGGAAAGGTAAGGATAGCATTGAGATGATCAGGTTGGTCATATTTCAAACTGTTAACAGTGTGCAGACCCATGGCCTTGCAAATTCGTGCCTGTCATTCACAGAATGTTCAAAACCTCCCCAGGAGCAGGGTCCATTTCCAATGGAAATGCCAAACCTGCCAGAGTCCTGTTCAAATAGCAATAACACCACAATCCGAGAAGGAGGACAGATCTTAGAGGTTCTGACCACCTCAGGTGTCTCGGTTGCTGGAGACTAGCAGTCCCTCAAATGTAGCGGTTTCCACCTAGACCTTAGTAAGGCGCTGTCTCTCTCTGTCCATTCAAGATTCAGCTCAACACCTTGTTCTGGGGGAGGTTCAGGGGCCACTCAATTCAGGGTTATCTCCTGGGGCATCTCTGCATTCCACCCTCTAATTTATTGCTTCCTGTCATTGCTAGCTATTTTATAGGTACTTGTTTGTCTGCTCCCTCACCCCTGGAAGGGGAGCACATTGCCAGCAGGGACTGTGACCCTGTGGATCCTGCTATGATCCAAGCATCAGGGACACATGTTGAAAGTTGAACCAATACCCTTCCCCCCATTTACCTGTGTGGAACCAGGCACAGATAGGCACCAGGAGAACCGTAAATGCAGCCCCTTTTCCTCACAGTCAGCCCAGCATTGCTTGCTGTGCTCCCCTCCTTCTCTCCGAGTAAGTGAGATCCACTTGACCCTGTGAAAATGGGCACAGAACATCTAAAACGGGCACTTTCCACTGACCGACTTCCGAACCATGCACTTTCTTTAGTAGAAACTTTCTTCAGCCCTGCAGCACCACGCAGCATGGTAATGTGCTCAAGTTCTTCACTCAGGTTCCACTCGTGCCTTTCTATTCCAGCAGCTCTGCTGTGCGAGGAGTGACAGAGAAGACCTGGGCCACCTTCTGTGCTGCTGGACATGAGGTGCACAGAAGCAGCTGTTGTATAGTCATTCGGTTATATTCTTAGGAATTCATTTTAAAAACATTTACTGTAGATATGCAGGCCCTGCTGGGGACATGCTGTCGGGATATGGGGAGAAAGCTGAGACCACATCACTGTGGAAGCAGGGAGTCTTTGTCTTCCCCTGGGGTAGCTGCGGTAGGGGACAGATGTCTAGCAAATGTCCTAAACTCAGAGGGAAAGCATCAAAGACTACAAGGAGAAAAAGTAGTCTCTGACGAAATGAGTAGGTTTGGGGCATGCATTTAAGGGTGGCCTTGTGTCCTGCAAGTGAATGAAGTTAGGGACTTTCACTAGTTAGGGACTTTCACCATCACTGGGAAAGCAGAATGACAAGGGTACAGTGGCAGCACTTTGGACAGCTTACAAAGTTAAACACGCTGCAAGACCTAGCAATGGCACTCTTTGGCTCTTCTCAGATGAGCTAAACACTTACCTCTGCACAGAAACCTGCATATGAATATTAATTCTCAATTGTCAATACTTGGAAGTGAGGAAGATCCCCTTCCACGGGTGAACAGACGAACCATGTCAAGGACACATTGGTCAGGAATGAGGAGAAATAAGCATCAAGTCACCAAATGAAAATCTTCAAACACGTATCACTAATTAAAAGAAGAGCTAGTCTGAAAATGCCAGATACTATGTGGTTCCTTTGAGATGGCAGTCTGGAATTTTAAAAATATAGGCACAGTGATATAAACAAAAGTTTCCAGTGCTCAGGGGGAAAGGAAAGAGGGCTGATAGGTAGAAGAGAGGACATCTTAAGGGCAATAAATAATTCTGCATAAAACTGCTAGGTATAATACATGTATTATACAACTGTTAAAACAACACGAAGAAGGAACTCTACTGTAAGCTATGCAGTGTGGTTAATAGTGTAGAACTGTATCAACACTAGCTGATCAGCTATAACAAACGCACACCGGAATGCAAGTTATAAATTCTAGAGAAAACCAGGGTGATGGTCAGTGAGGGGGCATTCTGTATTTTCCCTTCAGTTTCTTTCCATGCAACTAAAAATGTCTATTAAGAGAATAAGAGGCTAAATAAATATTTACAAGTGATGCAAAAGAAATTAAGGAATTTCTAAGAAAACTGAAGTATTGATTCATCGAGGAGACTTTCTGAGTGTTAATGTGGTGCCACTCTTGGCCAGAACTCAGATCCAGAAATAAGATGTACTCACTTTTATTAAAGACTCAAATCTCCTAGAAGGAAGTAGCACGGAGTTTGGACAGCAATGTATCCATGGCGGGCACTAAGCAAGAGGCTCAGGAAGCCTTCCCACAGCTGTCAAATCTGGAGCCAGTTTTTACAGCTGCATAGAAGGGTGAATGCCAGCTGGGTACTAGATATTTCTACAAGGCAGACTTAGGTACACGTCATGGATTCCATACTTGATACAGGATGAAATTAGGAGGTTTCAGGGTTGATGTTACGGAGTAAATCGGACAGGGGTCAAAGGTTTAGGTAGACATGCTACAGTTGAGAATGAAAACCGTGAAAGAGTCCGTGAGGGCTGTGGTAGGTGGTGTGGGGTTTGTAGATTGAATCTGTGGAGCTGTTCAAGAGAAACAGCTTTGAAAGATTCTGTCTGATCTGGGTAGAGTCTGAGTTGAATTGTTTCCGCGTTTCCCCTTAGCAGCCTGAGGTTTCTAGGAACTCTAATGCTATGATGGCCACAAACTCTCCCAGGGGAGACTTCCGCTTGCCTACCCTGTTGTAACAGCCAGTGAAAACCACGGAAAAGGCACCCTAATGTGCAGTCCAGGAGGGTTTGTTGGAGTTCGAGAGGCCACAGCGATTTGAAGGCAGGGTATTTGATGGCTCATACACACGGAGCTGGGGGGAAGAGAAACTAGTGAGCCAGGAGCCCAGGTACTGGGCAAATAAGGAAAGCACAGCCATGAGGTCGGAAGAGAACTGCAGAATGAAAGTAGAAAGAGGCATGGATCCAACTGTGGGCATCGTGTTTCTTGTTCACCTTCTTATCATAATTACGAGTTCATGTTTGTTTTTGTACAAGCCAAGGGCTTGAAAGCTTTGCTGAGGCTTGACTGGGGCAGCTCGGTACAGACCAAGAAATCAGGGAAGGAACAGCTCTGAGGGAAGAGTCACTTTGGGGAGGGGTCAGGTTTAATTAAAGCAAGGAGACAGGGAGCTGCTTTTATCCGAGGCTGAGGGTTACCAGTTAAAATAACAAACCGAGACAGGCTGGGAAACATGGTGGACTGTGACGAGACCTTGCACCCTAGGATGCAGCGTTTCATCCAGGAACTTGCTGGTATGTGAGACACGCTCAAGATCATTGTTCTTTCCAGCTGGGAGAGATTCTCCTTTATTGTATTTGAAGGTCCTGGCTGATATTTCTCTGCACATTAAGGAATCCTATAGATCTGCTCAGGAAAACTGTCACAGATTTCTGCCCACAAATGGACTGTTCTATGCAGCCAGCCTTGAGGGGCACGCGCTGATTCGGGTGAACCCCTGGGGCCTCCACTTTGAATGCTGCCTCTCAGGTGGGAAAGAAGTGGGTGCGGGCAGGCGTGGGGTTAGCCAGAGATCAGCAGATGAAGGAGGAGGCAGTGCTGGGGACGGGGTCAGAGACAAGCTCTAAGGCTCACTTCAGAAGAGTATGTAGAAGAAGAAATCTTCTTGGATTTTCACATAGAAATATTTTTTGGAAAGAAAGATATTTTAGGATTCAATTAAAGAAACAGAAGCTTAGCTGTGAGGCATCTAATGAAACTGATTATTTTCACATTGTCGTGACAATGGGTGTTTAATCATAGACATGGTACTGGACTGAAAAAAGTGGCATTGCATAACCAAAAAATGTGTTTTTTACACTTAATCATTCTGAGGGTGTGTGCAGTTTTCTTTTGGAAGTAGTATGCTTTCAAATGTAGTTTTTCCTCTAAGGTAAAGAATCCTTTGTTAGGATAACATGGGTTTCAAAGACATTTTCTAGAAGGCTTATGATAAGGGATTATGAATTATATTTTTAAGTGAAATCAGGTTAAGAATGGCAGCTGAAACATCAGACACTCTTCCCACAAAGTCTGAACACACTTGTAGCCTTATAGAGAGGGGGCTGCTTCAGATACACTGTCCAGGAGCTGGGGTCCACGGTTCAGGCCCACTGTGGCCAGTACTCCCCTAAACTCAGAGAAGCCAAGAAATCCAGGTTTCTAAGCGTAAGGTGTACTAATCATTCCCATGGCCTACTCACTGAGATCTGGGAGTGTCCATGTAAAGTACGGGGGTCTTTCACTTCCTTTCTTACAGACTGTTCCAAAGGGTTGTGAGGAGTAAATCCATAATGTTAAGAAGTGTCTGAAATCTAGGGTCAGGGTCATTGTTAAAAGATGAGCCTTCGTTATTGAAAATAACCAGTAGTAAACTGTGAGCCCTCCCTCCAGTATGGCGCTGCTCTCTATCACTTCGTTGTTAAGATTTCCTGTTAAAGGTGGATCTGTGAAGCACTCTCAGTAGTGCTGGCCCAACTCAAAGCCATCCATGAATGTCACTTTCTTTCTCGTTTTAAAAAATTTAAACTAAATTTATTTTAACTGATCCCTAAAACATAAAATACTATACATATTATTAAGGTATAGCAATGTTTCCCTACGCTGTGGAATGTGTAAATCAGGGCAAACATATGGATCTCCTAAAGGATTGGTCATCACTTTACAGCGAGGACTTCTAAATTCACCTTGCTTTTTGAAATATGCAGTTTATTATTGGTGTCCTTAGTGACCCTGTTGTTCAGGAGCCCTGTGGAACGTTTTGCTTCTAGCAAGACTTAGTAGGCAGTGATCCACATCTCCTGCACTACCACCCCCAACCCCGCTCTCTTGGTCTTGTGGGAAGCACACCTCCACCCACAACCTCTGTGATACCACATGTGAGTGAGATCCTGCGCTAGGCTGTGTTTTTGTGCCTGGCTTCTCCTAACAATGATTTCCCATTCTATCCATGTTGTTACAAGTTTTAAAAAATTCACATTTTATTTTCATTGCATCAGTGCACAGCACCTGTACTATTCTTTCAGATAGAACTATGATCCAAGTTCTAGCTGTGTTTATTTTGGAATCTGGATTGGAGTTAGATGAGACTGACCACTACAGTGACAGGATAGGGTTCCTTGTGGGGGAAGGCAGGAAGTAGGCATGGAGTTGGCCATGTTGGGTTCATGTTCTACGGCACCCCCTGTGTTCCGGGTCAGCCGTGTGGATCATTAGTAGAGATGTCCACAGCACTTTCTCAATACAAAGGGAAGGCACTGGTCTGGGAATGCAACTCAGGAGTGGGGGCCAGTTGCATCCTCAATAGAAAGGCCTGAGAAGACATCATCCTCCCTTCTGAATCCCAGACTCTTACACAGCACCTCTCTTCATTCCTTGGCCTGTGGCTGTTCTCTACTGGGGAACTTGATGCTGACTCTTTTTGCAACTGTGCTAAATATATCAGAAATCAATTTTTTTATTTTAAAGAGAAAAATACTAACAAAACAACAACAATGAAGACAACAAAAACAGCACAAAAACAACAAAAATGGTCCATGACCTCAAAACAAAATGATAGGAATTAACAATGGTTGCTAAATTACATACTGTTATCTTCAATGTAGTTTTTCAGTCCGCCAGACATAAGAAGGCAAGAATGATCAAACAGAGATGATAACAAATAATAAAGAAAAAGCATGGAAACGATACAGAGCTTCACCATAGAAGATGGTAGGAAGTAAAGAACAGTTCTTATATTGCATATTGCTGTCTTCAAATCAGTTCTTCTGATTACCAGATAGAAGTGTGCAAAATCAGAAATCAATTTTGATCCTTTATTATTCTTTTTCCTTAGGTCTGCACGTTCAAGACTTCCATTCTTAACTCCCTGGTCACTCCAAGACTGTGCTAAAACTCTAAGAGCTCTTCTAGTTCCTTGGTTTCCTTTTCCTCCTTTACTTCCTGGATTCTTACAGTCACTTCAGTTTTCATGGTCATTTCCTCCCTGAGTTTGATTTGCCACACAAAGCCTAATCCAAAGGAGACAGAGAGAGTGTCCTGGGAGCTGTTCAGGCAACTTAGCCAGCTCTGAGTATAATGATATGTTTTTCCTCTCTTTTGAAGTTTCTCTTTATTATTCCTATTGTATAATCTTTCTTCTCTGATTTGCTTCTTGTAACCTTCGGAGGTAGCTCGTTTTGAGAGTAGCATGTGAGAAGTGGTGACCCTCCTTGCCGCCTAGTTCTGGTCCTGCTCCAGTTCCCTGCACTGGTGTACGCACTGCTGTCCCGGGTTTTCACAGTCTCCATGCTGTGTTTTTCTTATACCTGGCACGGTGGACACATTTCGGTCGCCTGGTCAATGTTTATTTATTTTAAATGCTTTATCTATGGTGTTTTCCTTATTTGTTCACTTCTCTTACTCTTATTTTTTAAAATTCATGATTTCTTTTCAAGGTCTATTTAATATATGAAAGATAAAAAAAGGCTTATGCATTTTCAAGGAATCTTGACAATACTGCTTCATTGGCTTGCAGTAAAAAAACGAGCATTGGGTCAATAAGCCATCTGGAAAGTTGGTTCAAAGAGAATTCAGTTAATTGCTGTTAGGTGGCTTTTTGTCAGTATGATAAAAATGAGAATGAATAATATAGATTTTCATCTCCTCATTTTCTTTGCTTTATGCAATATTTTATTCTTGAATTCTGTATTGTTAGTTACTCATAAAAGGTATTTTATTTTGGCTTTTATAGAGTTGCAGAAATATATTTAATATAAAGCTCATTATAATATTAACCTATTAACAGAATGCAAAGGAATGGAAGCATTCACACATCAAAAGAGAATCTTTGTGAAGTCTTTATTTTTATTTTACAAGAGGTGATGCTTCATGCCCTGTCTTCATGATAGTTGGATTAGTACAATCCAACATACTCAAGAATACCACATGCCGGCAGAATTCATTTTTTGAGGGCAAAAAATGCCCATGGGATTTGTGCATGGAAAGAACATACTCAGAACACATAGAACTTATATATGTGTTATGGTTTGTGTCTGGATGTCCCTTTAAAGCCTCATGCAGTTGTGGGAAGGCTTGTAGAGTGTATGACTGATTCATGGTCCAATGTTGGATTATGGGTGTGAGCTGCACCCGGCCGGGGCAGGTACTTTGCATACAGTGTAAGGGAGGGAAATGGGTGTGCTCTGCCCCTCCTCACTCTTTTGAGCTTGCTGCTTTTGCTGTTCCCCTGGCCACGAACTGTTGCCCTAGGCCATGTTCCACCCAGCCTTGGATCCAGCTGAGTATGGAATGAAACCTCCACAGACTGTGAGCTAAATAAACCTTTCCTTCCTTAATTCTGGGTGTTGAGTATTTTGCCTCAGCAACGAGAGAAAAGTAAGCAAGACAATATGTAATATGTGAATTTAATGGAAGGAAACTTTAGTCAAGCTAATTTAAGGTTTTAATTTATTCGATACTTCATATTATGTTCATATTTGGTGGAAGTAGTTATAAATATTTCATGGGTTGAGAGGAATAAATAGGTGTTAGAAGTTTGAAGCAAAGAAAAAATGGTGTAATCTTGCTTGTAGAATGTCCATAGGACTCCCCAAACATTGGATAGAAGCTTTTCATTTCCATGTTGCTGATTTAATCACTCTGCTATAGGCTGGACAACTCAGCGTTGATCATTTTTTTTCTAGCAATTATGTATGGTTTTAGATTTTTGTATATATTAACAATTTTGGGCTTTGAAACATTTCTGGATTTTGTCAGCACTACTTATGTGTCCAAATTCCCCCATATGTTTGTGGTAAGAGGATTTCCTGGTCACATACATCAGGGTTAGTGTTATATAAGATCTAAGAGACCCCCAGAAGCCCACAAGTGTAGTGAAGATGCTGGTGATTTCTTTTTTCTATTTTAAAGAGAAAGAAAAATAACAATAACAAAGAGTTTCAAAACAAGTTCGTAGGAGAATTACAATATTTAGTATATTGCATACTGTTGTCTTTGTAGTAGTTATTTGGAGTACAAGATACAGGCATGATATCTTTTTTTTTTTTTTTTTGTGGTACTGGGGATCAAACTCAGGACCCTGCGCTTGCTAGGCAAGAGCTTATTCCACTGAGCTATATCCCTAGCCCTAGGCATGATATCTTGTCCAAACATTATTAGCACAAATCTTTTCAATGAACTAAGAGAAACTGGCTGTAGAACTACCTTGTGCATCAATTTCTTTTCTTTTTCCCTTGCTTCCTTTCTCCTTTCCCCCATCACAGTTTTTTTCTTTTGAACAGTTTCTTCCCAATTCACAATATCTACTGTACATTTTAGACCTTATTTACCCATTCAGTTTCTCAGACTAGTGAGACAATATGATGTTCACACATAAGGGCCTGATTTATTTCACTTACAATTGTGGTCTCAAGTTGCATCTATTTACTTATGAAAGTCTCCAGTTTATCCTTCTTTATGGCTGAGTAGTACTCCATTATATAAAAAACCCCACATATTTTTATCCATTCCTCCATTGATAAGCATTGGTGTTGTTTCCAAGATTTAGCTTTTACAAATTGTGCTGCTATAAATATGGGTGCCCATATATTGCTGTGGCATCATGATTTTAATACTTCTGGGAAGATGCCCACCAGGAAAATAGCTGGGTTGAATAGTACCTGTAATTTTAGTTTTTTAAGGAATCTCCACACTTATTTCCACAGTGGTTGCACCAATCTACACATGCACAAGCAGTGGAGAATTGTTCCTTTTCCCCCACAGCTCTGCGAGCATTTGTTATTGGTTGAGTTTTTGATGATAGCCATTCTTTCTGTGGTAAAATGGAATCTCAGTGTTGTTTTAATTTGCATCTTTTTAATGATCAATGATGTTGAACATTTTTTCATGTATTTATTTGTCATTTTTAATTCTTCAGCTGAGAATTGTGTATTAATCTCAGATGTCCATTTTTGCATTGGATCTTTGAATTTTTGGGGGGGGTCTGAGTTTTTTCAATTCTTTACATGTACTATATAAGTCCTTTGAGGGACAGCTGACTATAATATTTTCCCACATTATGGGTTGTCTTTTTACTATGTTGGTGATTTCTTTTGTTGTGAAAAACCTTTTTAGTAATGTGAGATCCCATTTGTTGATTCTTTGTAGTGTTTCTCTTGCAGTCTGAGTTTTGTTCATGAAGTCTCTGCCTACACCTATGTCTTCAAAATTTTTACCTGTTTTCTAGTCCAGTAGATTTATTGTCTGTTTTAATATTTAAATCTTTGATCCATTTTGACTTTGATTTAGTGCATGGTGATAGATCTGGGACTAATTTTAGTTTTTGGCATGTGGGAATCCTGTTCTTCCAGCATCCTTTATTAAAGAGACTATCTTCTCCCAGTGAAAATGTTTGGCTCCTTCATCAAAGATAAGCTGACTGAGTGTGTCTGGGGGTTGTGTCTGCACCTTCTATTCTGTTCCACTGATCTTCAGCCTTGTTTTTTGGTCAGTACCATGCTGATTTTATCACAATAGCTTTATAGTATAATTTCAGGTCTGGGATTGAGATGCCCTGTTCTTACCTTTGTTGCCCAGAATTGCCTTTGCTATTCTAGATCTCTTATGGTCCCAAGTGAATTTTAAGAGTATTTTCTCATGATCTGTGAGGTATGCTAATGGTATTTTGATTGATATTGCATTAAATCTTTAGAGCAGTTTTGGGTGTATGGCCATTTTCACAATGTTGGTTCCTCCTAGCCAAGAGCAAGACATATCTTTCCATTTTCTGATATCCTTTTTGATCTCCTTTTTCAGGGCACTGTAATTTTTACTGCATATATCTTTTACATTCTAAGTATTTCATGTTTTTAGATGTAATTATGAAGGGTGTGCTTTCCCTAATTTCTCTTACTGTGAGTTGTTGCTTGTGTACAGGAATGTTATTGATTTTTGAGTGTTGTCTTTGTATCCCACTACACTGCTGAATTTGGATATTAAATGTACAAGTTTTTGGTGGAGTTTTTGTGGTCTTTCATGTAGAGTATAATATTATCTGCAAAGAATGGTAATTTAACTTCTTCCTTTCCTATTTTATTCCTTTTATTTTTTCTTTTGTCTGATTGCTCTGGCTAATATTTCCAGAACTATATGGAATAAAATTGATGACAGTCTTATTCCTGATTTTAGAGTGAAAACTTTCAGTTTTTGACCATTTAACATGATGCTAGCTGTTGGTTTTTTTATAGATGGCTTTTATAAGACTTAGGTAAAGGTAATCTATGCCAACTTTCTGTAGAGTTTTTTTTTTTTTTATCATGAATGGGTGCTGGAGTTTGTCAATTTTTTTCTGCATGCATTGAGATGATAATGTGATGTTTATCTTTGGTTCTAATATGATGTATTACATTTGTTGGTTTGCATATGTTGAGCCATATCTACATCCCTGGGATGAATCCTACTTGGTCATGATACATAGTCTTCTTGCTTTGCTGCATTCTGTTTGCCGCTATTTTATATAGGATTTTTTCATCTATGTTCATTAGGGAGATTGGCCTGTAGTTTTCTTTTTTGGTTGCATTTTTCTCTGGTTTTGGAATTGCTTCCAGGAATGATTTGGAAGTACTGTTTCCATTTCAATTTCTTTAAAGAATTTCAGCATTAGTGGCATTAGTTCTTCTCTAAATTTCTTGTAAAATTGAACAGTTAATCTATCAGGGCCTGGGCTTTTCTTTGTTAGTAAATTTTTAATTACAGTTTCAATTTTATTGACTGATATTGATAGGGCAAGAGCAACTCCATTTTCTACTTTTACCTTCCTATTAAGAGAAGTCACTTAAAGTTCACTTAAACTGTAGTTCACCCCAGTTGCCTTGGTGAACTATCAACTCAGCAGAGCAGAGTAATGAAATAGAAACGGAACAAACAGGACAACTTGGGAAGTGGGCTAAAAGTTAAACTGTAATGATCATTTGGAATTCACTCGCCTGACCTTCTGGGAGAACTAAACTTTGTGATAATTGTGTGAATTCTTGTAAGATTCTCCAAAATGAGGTAATGGTTACTATTAAAACCTAAAATGTACCTAAACTGAAGGTGAGACCCAGATCAGTATGGACACCCTCTCTGGCTCCTGGTTAGAGACTGTCCATCAGCCAGCTCCAAGAAGCCTTTATATGTTCATGCCTTTTCAGTTTTATGTGAGTGCCCTTCTCAATGGACTTGCTTGCCATATTAGTATTAGGTATTTAGAATTTTTATCTTCTTGATTTACTTTTGGAAATTTGACTATGTCTAGGGATCTGTTAATTTCTTCTATATTTTCCATCTTATTAGAATATAGGTCCTCATAGTAGGTATAGGTATTGATGAGCTCCTGGATTTCTTGAGATCTGCTGTCATTTCCCCCTTTTCATTTCTAGTTGCTTGAATTTGTGGTTTTTATTTCCTCTTTTTATATTAGTTGACTAGTAGTCTATCAATTTTATTAATTCTTTCAAAGAACCAACCTTTGATTCTTTGTATTGTTTTCTTTGTCTCTATTGCTTTAATTTCTACTCTTATGTTTATAATTTCCTCCCTTGTGTGAGCTTGGGTTTGATTTTTTCTTCTTCTAGAAGTTTGAGGTTCAACATTACATTGTTTATTTGAGCTCCTTCTGTTTCCCTGATGGGTGAGTTTGTCACTATAAATTTCCTTCACTGGACTGTTTCATGGTGTCCTACAAATTTTGGTATGTTGCATCAGCATTATCATTTAATTGCATATACTATTTAATTTTGTCTTTAATTTCCTCTGTGATCCATTGGTTTTTCAGAAGGGTATTGTTTAAAATCCATGTGTTAATGTAGTTTTTGTGATTCCCTTGGTCATTGATGTTCAGTTTCTTTGTGCTATGGTCAGATAGTATGTATGGGAAGATTTCAATTCCTCTACATTTATTTAAACATGTTTTGTCAACTAATATATAGTCTATTTTGGAGAACATACCATGTGCAGCTGAGAAGAATGTGTATTCTGATGTTTTGGGATAGAACCCTGTGTAGAAATCTACCAAGTCCATTTGTTCACAGACTTGATTTAATGCTAATATAATTTTTTTTTGTTGATATTTTGTCTAGTTGATCTAGTTTTTGTGAGAGTGGTGTATTAAGTTCCCCCATTATAATTGTGTTTGTGCTCATTTGGTTTTTCATGTCTATTAATATTTGTTTTAGGTAGTTCGGTGAACCTTTGTTTCGTGCATACATATTTATGATTATTACTTCTTTTTTTTGTAGTTTTCCCTTAGCATGTATGTAGTGACCTTCTTTGTATCTTTTGATGAGTTTTGGCTTTAAGTTTGCATTGTCTACAAAAAGAATAGCTACCTTTGCTTTCTTCTGGGTTCCTGTGGCATGGAGAATTGTTTCCCATCCTTTAACTTTTAATCTATGAATTACTTTTTGGGTTAAATGTGTGAATGCAGCATACTGTTTGGTCTTGCTTCTTGACCCATTCTATCAGTTTGTTTCTTTCAGTTGATGAGTTGATACCATTTATGTTGATATGATAACTGACATGTATTGGTTTTTCTTTTCCATGTTGTTTTCCTGTTGTTTGTTCACTGTATTTCTCCTCAGGTTTACTGCTTGCCTTGCTTGGCAGCTTCTTTCTATTGATGTTCATGTTTTTATGGTCTTTGTTATCTCTAATATATTCTTCAGAGCATTCTGTAGAGCTGGTTTGGTGGTCAAAAATTTCTTCAGTTGTTCTTTGTCTTGGAAGTATCTTTTTTCTCCGTCAATTTTGAAAGGTAGTTTTGCGAGGTACATCAATCTGGGTTGAAGTTTGTTTTCCTTTAGGGCTTGAAATACCTCATGGCAAACTCTCCTTGATTTGAGGCTTTGTGTTGAGAAGTATTCTGTGATTCTGATGGTCTTTCTTTTATAGTTGACATGTTTTTCTCTATCTGCTTTCAATATTTTGTTCTTGTGCTGAATTTCTGGAATCTTGATTATATGCCTTGGAGTAGATTCGTTTTGGTCATGGCTGCTTGGAGTTCTATATGCTTCATGTATTTGTATGTCAAATTCTTTATCCGTATTTGGGAAGCTTTCTGCCATTATTTCTGTGAAGAAGTTTTTAATGGCTTTATACTATCCCCAGCTTTCTAATTCCGGTCAATCTTATGTTCTTCTTTGTTTTATCCCGTAGCTGTCAGATTGATTTTTGTGATCTCTTACTATTTTTAAGATGGCTTTCTTTTCCTGGCCACTAATCATGTTCCTGTCATCTAGATCTGATATTCTATCCTTGCCTTCATTCAATCTACTATATATATTTTCCATGGAATTTTTAATCTCCTGCATTTAGTTTTGGATCTGTTTTATTGATTGAATTTCTTGTCTGTTTGGCATTCATGGTTTCCATTGTTTTCCTGAGCTCTTCCACTTGTTTATGTGTACGTACTTTAATGTCTTTCATTCTGATAGTCATTTCTTTTTGTACCTTAGAGATTATTTTTTCTATGGCCTCTTCTATTTGTTTTTTCACTTCTGCTGCTATCATTTCAGAGTTCCATTTTTTGGATTCTGAGTTTCTCTATTTCTTTGTGCTTTGGACTTGTCCTGGATGGGCTGGGTGTTTGGGGTTACATTTTGCTTCTTTGTCTTGTCATTTTCTATTTTATTTTGTTTTATATGTCGATGTTTGTATATTTCTTATGTTAGGTAGCCTTATCACTGGTATTGAGGCCTTCCTAGGAGGTGTCTGTTCCTCTAGATGTTTTATAGAAATAGGTGGTTCTTGGTCTTTATATCTATTCCAAGGACCTACATTCCCAAAATATTAAGGCTGAGGCATTGTGATCTATTGGACTTAGGGCCCATTCCTTCAGTACTGGGCTAGGATGGTGGTTATGAACCTTTACAACTGCAGTAAGTACTGTGATATGTGGGGAAATTTGCTATAGCATGTGTGACATCTTGGTAAAGTTGTTCAGTAGGCAATAACAATAGACTGAAATACAGCCTGGCTACTCGCAAACTGTGAGTAACTATTAGCTTGATATCTGTAACCATAAGAGGAAGGTTTACAAAAACAATACCATCCAACTTATACCAGGAACTTCTGTGTAATGATGCCTTTACCCGGTTATGTGGGGGAAGGAAGAGGGTAGGCAGTAGGATGGAGAGATGAGCAAGGTTAAATATAGCAGGAGAAAGGCTGGAGGGCACAGGATGCCTGTCCAGGTCTTGGGGAACTGTAGGACATAGGAAGGAAGGATTGGAGGAGAAGGCCTAGGAGTTTGGAAGTGAGCCAGAAAGAAAAGATACAGTGTTTACTCACATGAAAGTAACATAAAATCAAGTGAGATACTTGATTCAAGAGAGGAAAAGGAGTACAATAGAGCAAAAAAAAAAAAGTTAGAGATCTAAATCATGAACCAGAAAAGGAGGAAGAAAATAAAAAGGAAAATAAAGAAAAGAAGAAAGAAAAAAGGAAAAAATACAGTAAATAAGTATATCCTTATACACCACAAAACAACAACATACAGAAAAAATAAAACAGGACAAAACAGAACAGAGAAAATGTGAAAAGAAAGAGAAAACAAACAAAAAAGAAACAAACAACATGAAAAACAAAGCCAAGCAAAACAAAACAAAACACTAATCCAGGCAATACCAAGAGAAGAATCAGTCAGAGAGAAATGAAAGGAGTGAGATTCCACCAGCGTGTATCGTTGGGTGGTAGGTCCAAGGTGATCCCAGGAATGTGTCCTCTGGCCAACACGGCAGGTGGAATTTTTGCTCGGTTTGCGTCTGATCTTTGTCTTTGGGTTTGGGGGATAGGGTAAATTTGTTGTGGCTGGGGTTCTCCCCAGTCATTTAGGAAAGACAGAGAAAAGGGGGAGAAAAGAGAGAGAAAATACGAGAAAAGAGGATGGAGCAGCTCTCCTCGCTCCCGTCTGTTCCCCATGTCTTTGTGCCCACACACAACGCGGGCTCTTCTAACTTCCGCTGTCGGCTCCTACCGCTACCGTTGCCTGAACATTCCCTCATCTGTAGTCCCACCCTTCCACCTACGTGCGCCTTAGCCAGGGTCCTACCGTGTTGCTTGCATTGCCGCTGGTCTCCAGACACTTAGTCCTACCAGTGCAGGGAGGGAGGGGTAGATCGCAGACACCTCTTGCCAGCCATGCTGTCCGGGGAAAATCCTGTTTGATTTTTTAAAGTAGATTTTCCACAATTTTTTTTAAAGTTGCAAATTTCTATTGTCAAGTGTCTATTACCATTTTAAGAAGAACCAGATGAGTGGATGTTGCTGCTACAGACTTTGAACCACTTTATTATTCTCCTTTAACATGGGCTTAACATTTTGGTATTAACTTTGTCTCAGATTCCTCCTTTCTCCTGTCCTTATCACCTCAGTACCTACTGTTCACTGATTTCATTCTCTTCTGACTTCTGGACTTCAGTTTGCTTTTCTTAATGCAAGTCCATGAGGAAGGATGTCAGCTCCCACCTCCGATGGAGTAGGCCAATGCTCCCACTGTGAAACATTTGGAAAGCCAGGTGAAAAGTAAATGTTGGAAAGCAATGGGTAATGTTTGTACCTGCCAAGTCTTGATGGCATCAAATCCTGACAAAGCAGATTTTGAGCTGAGAGATAAGAGGATATTCTGCAACAATATTTTCCCCCTCAGGATATTTTTCATTTTCAGAACTGGGTAAGAGCTGATATTACTAGAAACAGAAACTGATAGGATTTTTTATGGTTTCATGGGGCCTGGAAAAACAAAAATTTGAAGATTAAGGATTGAGAATTCCCTGTAAGAAATAAGAGCTAATGACTAGACTCAACATGCTTCTGAAAGCATGCAAGGCCCAGGGAAGATTTTTGTCTTCTCATGGCAGAGCCAATGAGGAGCACTTGGGGACAGGCACCGTGTCTCTCTTTGCCAGGAGAGTGCCCCAGGAACATGACAGAGAAGAGGTTCACCCACCTCCCCAGAACTACAGCTGAACCTTAGTCACCTGAGCTTCAGTAAAGAGGAAGGATGAAGGAAAAGCATAACCGTCTGTGGATGAGGATGGAATCCTCAAAGCCTCTATGCTTTTCAAGTTCATTTTTCACATGCAATAAAAAATGAAGGAAAAAGACACAGTAGCAACACATAATATGAGTACAGAAACTGTATCACATGTGCCCATTAGGAGAGCATTTGTTTTATATTGAAGAAAATAAGAAAAATGTGGAATGATGGTCAGAAATGATGGAAGATGAAGACGCATGAATTAAAACCCTTCAAATGCTTTTCTGAAGGAGAAAATCTAATTATCTCTGCACAAGCTCTGTGTTCTGCCCATGTAATGAGTATTGACAAACCAGTAGATTGGGGGATTGATCACTGATGTCAGAAGCTCATACATTCCAGTTTTCCTCAGCTGGGACAGGGATAACATGAAATAATTTGGCTGAATGTTTGCTGTTGTCTGCTTTGGACAAGACTTAAATATCAATAGGACTCTTTTAGATGTTAGGGATTCCATAAGTCAATAATGGAATAAAGCCAGCAATTTCTGTCTTTATGAATTTCCCATGCTAATGAAATAGGAAAAATGAAGGTGTCTGCAATTTTGTTTGACTTGCAAGCTTGTGATAAGCAGGGGGCACTGAAGCTAGAGCACTGCTGGAGCAGAATGTGAAGCTGAAACTTTAAGTCAGCTATGCGGGGAGACCTCGCTGAAATGCTGATGTGGGAAGTCCCTGAACACAGTAAAGCAGTGGACAATGAATGTCTTACATAGAAACTCTCCCGTAACTGTGGTTTCAAAACTTACATTTTTATTTGCTGTCTTCTTGGATTTAGTTTGGAAATTCCATGCATTCATTAGCTAGATAATCTTTTTTTTCATTTGGTTTCTGCTTACATCTCTGCCTCTTTATTTATTAATACTATTTCTGGACACTGACAGAGAAAAAAGGATTATTCCTTTAATTTATCTAGGCAGGCCTATGGTTCACAAGTGTTACTATTCACACCACCAATCAGAAAATTGTCACTCTGCATTTCATACCTAGGAAAGGGAGGCTCTGAGGTTGTTTTTCATGATACTAAGCCCCTTCGTTAAGATCAAAACAGTAGAAAAATCAGGGACATTGGCAGATTTGTGATCAAATCTAGCTATTTTTTTGGTCCCAGGAATCAAACTCAGGACCTTGTATTTGCCAGACGTGCACTTGTGCCACTGTGCTATATCCCCAGCCTGAAATTTAGCCTTGATTTAGCTGTTCTACTCCCCCAGCATAAGGCTTTCTTATGAGGGTAGACACTTGCTGCTGAGACCCCATGACCCAGCAGTTAATGGCTCATTGTCATGCATAGTAGAAATGTCAAGTGAGTTACACTGTCTACATTTCATTTTGCTCACTTACCCTTTCTCTTGCATCTTCCTGGCTGGATATTATCAATTTGATTTTGTATAAATTTTTTTTATTATTCATTTCACTTTATATTTTTGCACTCCTTTAGTTCTTTTCTTACTTTTTTTTTTTTACAAAGACTACACTAGCATTCATCTAAAGTCTACTAAAGTTTTTTCTTTTTGATTTTTCATCAGAGAAATTTTCCTTTATAACTCAGTTTATTGTGTTAAAATATGTTCATCTGTGGGTTATACATTGCATTTTATATCAAATTTCCTGTTTAATTGGACAGGCTCTATCTGCAAATAGAACATAAGCACTGATTCTATGCAAATAGGCATCTTAAGTTTTTGTATTCTTTAGTGGTACATGGGCATTTATTCAATTATTGACCAATTAGTTAAATGGCAGTCTTTATTTATTTATTTATTTATTTATTTTGTATTTTTTGAGACAGGATCTCACTATACAGTTCAGGCTGGCATTGAGCTCACTTTGTAGCTGAGGCTGGCCTCTTGCCTCAGCCTCCTAAGTGCTGGGATTACAGGCATGAGCCACCACATCTGCCTAGTGAGTTTTTATTGTTTTTATATTTTGAATAGCCCAAGAGTTATCCTGCATTGGCTTGGTTGCAATATAGAAACTGACTTGTTTTATAGTTTGGTGATGTGAAATGTATCACCTTGATTTCATTACAATTCATACTGCTGATCATTTTCTGTGAAATGCGCTTCAAGGAATCCAATCTTACTAGTCTTTCAGGTTCAGTTCAAAAGCTCCAAACTGATCAGTGAAAACCACAGCAAGTGTCTTAATGTCCCTGCTTCCTACTGGTTTTCTCATATCTGTCTCTTCTTACATAAAGATGTTAAAATGTACTGATGATCCAGAAGTGCTCGAAGACTCTGATAGTGCAGGATTAATAGGAAAGTCCAATAATCAGTGCAAAATTATGTGCAATGCTCTACTTTTAAGAATGTCCTGTTAGATGCCACAACAACCAAAGCCGACCTTTCATGCAGCGTTTGAAGATAATAACGATGCGGGCTTTGTTCAGACCTCTGACATTTGCTGAGCTTGTCATAGGTTGCAGAAAACAGAATGATCAACTAATTGGATCACTCCTTCTCACGATGAAATGTCGCACGTTAGACAACACTGGGCCAGCGATGTTTCTCAACTTGTCTTTCATCTTTCAGGCACACAGAGCCCTGCAGGATACTGTGAAGTCTTTCAGAAAAAGTCTTTGAGAACAATGTAGGCACACAGCTTCTTGCTCCAATTTCGGTGAAGCTTTCTCTTCTGTCACATTTTGGAGTCGATGAAGTTTGAAGTCTTCCCTGGTTCTGCTCTCCCTAACTCTATGCCATAATAAGCTTTGGCAGTGATAACAAAGTCAAAGGGGGAAAGACACAGAAGCAGGCTGGCAACTTGTCTCCAAGACGCCTTGCGCAGTGATATGTAAGTGACGGGCAGAGCTGTAGAGCAAGAATGCCGCGGATCAACACCCACAGCAGCTTCGCGTCCGCCCTGCCACTCTGTAAGCTTCAGTCCTCTTCCTAGCTCATTCCTTTGGTTACATTGTTGTTAGGGAAACTTTGCCACTTGTGGCATTTGGGTAAGTGGTTTCTACTCTAAAATCATCCTATTAGCAACATTTTAATAAGATTTTGCATAAAGAATTTTATGCAGTCATAAAAGGAATCCTACCTGCTGTATTTCCAAAGGTGAGAAAAACATATATCCTGGTTTAGACTAGTGTGATTTCCTTAGAAATTAGCTAGTCAAATCCTACTTGCTGTGGCTTATTTTATTAATATAAGAAATATGTATCCTGAATAATCTAAAAGAAGCCTAAGTTAAAATATTTTTGTATGTGATTGAAGCACTTGGAGATATTGCCACCAAGAATCATATCAAATATATATTTGCTAAAAAGTGTTTATGTTTACAGAGAGAAAAAATACTTTATATTGGTTACTTTGACTGCAAGGACTGTCACTGTAAATTTTTTAAAAGGTTTCATTTAATTTTATCACATAATGTAGAGAAATATAACATTTTATATTTTGTCACACCAATGTCACTATTAACTTTTTATTTTATCTGTCATCCATTATGACTTTAGATTAGAGAGTTTGAAATACACATAATTAAATAATTACAGGATAGAGAAGGTGTTATCATTCAGCACTGAGTTCTGAAATATTTAAAGTAATGAAGTTTCTTCTTGCTTTAAAATTTTAGTTAACCCTGAGAAAGCTAGTATACCCTTCCTAAAACAAATCCTTGATAAGGATAATGCAAAAAAAGGGAAATGATAATTCAATCTTATTAATATAAATACAAAATTGTAACTAAGCAGTACGGAGTTGAATCTAGAAATTATATAAAATACAGTGCATATTCATAGATAATGAGTAAGTAACATTTCTGTCAGAAAAACAAAGGTTGTTCCCACGTAATAAAGCTGAATAAGTGTTATGCAGCACTAATAAAGAAAATGGGAATGAATCATATGATGATTTTATAGGAACAGGATAGATACATGCATATGTATATATGATGGATTGTGTACCACACGTCAGTAGGTAAAGGATTGGCAATATGGCAGACAACACCAGAACAATCATCTTTTCGATGGCAGAGGTAAAGTCAGGTCCTGCTTTCACTCCATATACAAAAACTGAACTCCAGATGGCTTAAATATCTAGTTTGAAAAATCAGAGCTAGTTTCTCTTAGTTCATTGAAAAGAAAGGCTTGTGTTCATATTGTTTGGACTGAATATCATGCCAATATCCTGTACTCTCAATAATTACTATGAAGACAACAATACACCATGTATTAATTATTATAAATCTCCTACTAACCTGTTTTAAATAAAAACAAAAAGAATGCAGTTTTCAGCAAAAAGCATACTTTTTCTAAAGAAAATTGTACAAATATTTTAATGAATTCTGGACAAACATACATTGCTGAAAGAAGACTCACCAAAGAAGAAATCATTTGGCAAATAAGTTATAAAATTGACCACATCAAAATACAAACTTTGTATAATAAACTAACTGTAGATGACTACAGTTAGATGTAGTTAGATGTAATACAAACTGGGTAAGATATCTGCAACACACGAAAAATTTTGCACAAAAATTCATACAAGTCAGCAAGGGAAGATGGACAGCCTGATTCTGAATGGACACAGGGAGCTGGGCGTGCTGTGCCGACATGTAACCCTAGCACTCCAAAGGCAGAGGCAGGAGGGTTGTGATTTGGAGCCCAGTCGGTATTACATAGTGAGTCCCAGGCCAGCCTAGACTACGAGGCCAGAACCTGTCTCAAAAACCAAGACAAAAAAGAATGTTCATAGTCCAAAACACCCAATTAGCCAATAAACATATAAAAGGATGCTCAGTTCCGTCGGTAATAAGAGACAGCAAATTCCTATGGGGCGCTCTCGCACACTTGGCAGGTGGGGTTCTAAGTGGTGCCCTTTGACCTTTCCTACAGCTCCTAGGGCTTCACTTCTCCAGGCACCAGACATCAGATGTAACTCCGTTTCTCTCTGAGAAGGCAATGACCTCCCAGGGAGCATTTTGTGAAGCGATATTCTCATATCTACTTCTGCCAAATCATACACTCCAGTATCCGTGCTGGCATTTGGGAGTGGGAAGCAGAGGGTGAAGGCATTTCTGCGTTGCCTTCCTCTGTACTTTCTCTGTTTATGGTCCTTCATTAGGTAGCGCTTTCTCTCAATTCGTTTTCCTGCCATCTGAGCCCTATCTGAAGGAGGTGGAAAAGTTTAGGTAAAACTAGATGGTAGATAAAGGATGATATAGTAGCTGTGAGTGAGGTTTGACTATTGTTTATGTAATGGAGGAAACCCTATATTACATTAATGCCTTGGGGAAGGCTTAGACCCAGAAGAAATTTTCTTAGCTCAATCATACTTGATGCTTGAAAGGGTGGAGACCTTGGCTGCAAAACGGCAGTTTTTGGAATCTGATGAGATTTAGTGAAGTGCTGCAAATCTGCTGCTTGGAGAGGAATTTTCATCACATGGTGGGATGATGGCCTAGACTAATTGTTAGTGACCAAGGAGGACTTTATTAACAGGTCATTATATTTTGATCCTTACTTTTAGGGCACATCTACTACCACAGTGACACATGTTACTGAAGCGCTGCTATCACTGGCAACATTATAATACTGTATTGATATTGGTGGTCCCATATGTTGGTAAATGGCATGAAAGTCTCCTCAAGGAGTAATACTAGTAGAAAAGTGAGTCATCTGGGAAAACCTAGGCTGCGCTAATCATGGAAAAATTGCAATTGTAAATAGTTCTGCAAAAGTTCATCATCAGATGTAAATAGTGAAATTCAAGCAAATGTATTTAAGAGAAGGATTAAGTGTTCCTTTCATATATACTAGCCTTACACTAGTTCTTCCAAGTGCTAGGTATATATATATATATTATTTTATTTAAAAAAAATAAAAGTACAAAAACATATTAACAAACAGACACCAATTAGCATAAAAAATAATACAATCACAACTGATCTATAGACAAGGTGACACGGTCTCAACAGTGGTTATTGCTTTATCCATTGATATCTTTGAAGTGTAAATATATGAACCCATATACAGACATGCAAAATTGGTCAGACCATTAATTCTATCAACAACAGAAAAACACAAAAACCAAATATCCAAAGACAGAAAACAAAACAGGCAAACAACAACAACAACAACAACAACAACAACAAAAAACCCACCAATAGTTGCTGCTTTGCATATTGATATCTTCGAAGTTTGTGTTCAGGATAATACATACAGACATACAATATTGATCAAATAACCCGGCATCAATTATTCCTTAGCATTAAGTGATATAATACAATAGTAGAACCATGTTAGCCCTCCTGCATATATGTATATTCATATATACATACATAAAATTCTGTCTCTTTCTTTTCTCCTTTCCCTCGTCCCATTTCTTCTTTGTTTTTGAACAGACTTCCTTTATGTCTCTTAGTTTATATTCCCACGCTCGGGTTCTTACACCAGTCATACAATGCGTTGCCTGCACATGTATTGCTGATTTATTTCACTTATGAGTATGGACTCCAGTTTTGACCACTTCCCTACAAAGTTCTCAAAATTGTCTTTCTTTATAGCTGAATAATATTCCATTATATAAAAATGCCACAATTTTTTAATCCAGTCTTCTGTGGATGGACACTTGGGTTGCTTTCACATTTTAGCTATTACAAATTGCGCTGCTATAAACATGGGTGCACATATATCAGAGTGATATGATGTTTTCAGATCTTCTGGGAAAATACCCAGAAGAGGAATAGCTGGTTTGAATGGAACCTCTAGACCTAGTTTGCTGAGAAATCTCCAAACGGCTCTCCACAGTGGTTGCACCAGTCTGCATTCCCACCAGCAGT
>PVLD010010891.1:0-68265 GCA_004027595.1 Dinomys branickii | reverse complement strand
AGAAATAAGGAGAAGAAAAGTCAAGCAGAACATAAAAAAGTCAATTATCTATAGGACCTATTGAGATAGGAAGTAGATGATTATAACTATGTGAATTTTTTTTTAAAATCAGAAAATCAAAGTCACCACTTGATATGTCTCACCTCAAGACTTACGGTTTTAGAGAATCATTGAAATTCAGAATGGAGACACATTCTTTCATTTGGTGGAGTACCCCAAATCTTCACCAAATTTCAGAATTCCTCTTAAAACTTTTGTAACAGATGGCCATTCATGTCCTACTACATGTCATTTCCAAGAGCAGACAAATCATTAACTACATTTAGAAAGAATCCATGTCTCTTTTGTTTTGTACTAATTGTTAGAAAGATCTCACTTAGAACAGAAATCTCATTTAGAACAGAAATCTGCTGTGCTTCATCTCAGTTCTACCCTCTGGAGCCATATGGACTGAGTTAAATCCTCCTACATAATATCCCTCCAAAATTTTCAGGCAATTATGGTGCTCCTGAGCCCTCTACTACTCAAAGTAAACATATGCAAAACATATGATCTGCCCTCTAAAAAGCAGTATGTCTGGTGCTATGGCCAATATTCTCAAAAGCCCTGGTGCATTTCTTCCTCAGCAGTAGTTTTTTTCTTACAAAGTATTTCTGGTGCATATTTCATGGGATGTGCTCTGTGGACTCTTCAAATACGTATGTGTATAAATATAAGTACATACATGCAAATATAAACTACTCACAGCGTTTGTGTTGGTGCATAAACATATAGATACATATGTGTGCACATGTGCGAATGACACATAATGCTCATGCTCCCCTCATCCCAAGGATTCCTTTCTCACGTGGCTCCTTCCAGCCCCAACCCATGGCAAGAATTCACCTGTCTAATCCCTGTAGAAATAAGATGTGTGCTTCTGAAGTGAATTTATGGCTCTTAGCTCAACTGAAATGGATACCCTATACTCATAATACTCATATCTTGTGTGTACCAGCTCTGACTAGTTAATCTTCAGCTTTCAAGGGTAGGAAAAATATTCAAGTACTACACAGCAGAAGATCTGAATAACTTTGAAAATATGTGATAATGTAAACAAAGCCCCAAGCCTGTGATAACTGCAAGCTTGACATTAACCTGAACCCATTTTTCTTTTACACTCTTAGTTTCGTTTCCATTAGCTGTTCCTTCCACCCCTCTGCACTTAGTTTATCACTTGCCAATTTCCTATCCTATTTTCAGAAAGAAAAAAGTTTTTTCTTTGATATTGAGAGAAATGTCCAAAAGGCTCTGAGCTCAAGTATCTTTTATATGTCTCGTTGTAATCTGAGTTTCACAGTTCGGTGTCTCGGCAAGCCTCAAACGGTTTCTAGGTTATGATCACATAACTGGTTCATTGTCATCTTCTCGCCACCCCACAGAAGGTGATTTTGAGCTTTCTCCTGGTAGCAGGAACTGTGTTGGTGAGGGACAGGACGCGGTGATACTGAAGGACTGTCATTTCCCCTGACCTCATGCCAGCCCTGGAAAGCACCCTCGGAGGCCCACCATGGCGCCTGCTGGCGGCTTCCCCATGCTTTTTATTGTTTTATCTTTTCCTCTTTTCTTTGCTGAAATGTAAAGCGAAGAAGGTAGCGGGCTTTCAGGGTCTGAGGGAGGAAAAGAGGAAGAAGAATTAGGACTGGGAAACATGATATAATCTGAAGGCAACCCTGGGGTAGCACCTGGAATGCCACAGGGCCATCAGCAATCTGGGAATGGGGGTCCTTAGGTCAGGGCTCAGGGCCCACTCTCCGTGACAGTGTTGCTCAGGCCAAGCCCTAAGGACACTCCTAGGTATTCGTTCTCTTAACTCAAACCCTGTGACTTAATCACTGAAACTTTTAAATGAGTGATGTCAGATTTACATAATTTCTGCCAAAAAAGACCAAGGGAGGATTTTTGAAAATATCACTTATATAAATTATTTTATCCTGAATAATAGACTTTCAGAAGGCAAATTGCTGACATGCCTAAGGTAATTAAAATATATCTTTTTCCACCAATAAAACAAATAATACTAACTCTATTATCTAATTCTTATTCTAACCTGTAGAACTTCTATTAAGGGTTCAAGATCTGGGGATGACATTTCCTGCAGAAAGCATTCTGTGACTTGCCCTCTTTCCACGCTTGCCGGACTCACAAGCCATATCTGTTTCCTCATTAGCTTATGTCACTGTGTCGGGAACGCTCTGGCTATCCACCTAGCTGCTTTATTCTTCTGTTACCCAGAGCAGTTCCCCTGGATTAGATACACAGCTGTGTTGCCCACAGTTCCTAACTCACCCACAGTTCCTAACTGTTCTGAGATAGCACCATTTGTTTTCTCATAGCAGTTGATTTCAAACTCTACTAAATACATTGACACCGTATTCATGTTAAATAAAAATTTCATGAGTCCATCACTTTGAGCTCTTACACTGGGCCCCAACAGATGAGACAAAAATGCAGTTCTTCATGCTAAAATTCCAGGTCACCAAGTGAGAACTAAATTCTTTATCAAACCTTTCAAGAAATCAGGAGGTAATAGCCATACCCCCTATTATGGTTTAGATATAAAACATCACTCCAAATTCTTAAGTGTTTAAGAATAGAGCTTCTGAAAGGTAATTGGACCATGGGGTTGCTATCATAATTAATCAATGGATGCATTCATAGCTGAATTTTCTGTTAGGAGACGGAGCCTGATTGGAGGAGGTAGGTCACTAGGTTCATGACCTACAAAGGTATATTCTTGCCCCCAACATGTCGCCTCTCTCACTGCTCTCTGGCTGGAAAGGCTTGAGCAACGGTCCTCCACCATAACCTCCTACTGTGCTGTTTCAGCTTTAGGGTCGGCCCACCGCTAACCACACCTACTGAAACCAGGAGCCAAAACAAGGCTCTCCTGCTGAAACTGCCAGCGTGAACTGTTCTGTCCTAGCTATGGGAGCACGAGAAGTACCTGCCCAAATGGACAACTGTAGCGAGCACAGCCAGCAAGTCTCTGTGTCAACCCTGGAGAATAAGCAGCGACACGGAGTTACTAGATAGCATCTCGTTGCTTTTGGTTCTGCGCTATTTCTTTGCATCTGCTCAAGGTTCCTTATTAAATAAGTTATTAAGCCATTCCCATTGGAACACCATTCTAAATTTGCAGAGATACTATACCAAGTCATGAATTGCTAATAAAAACCAAGGAAATTCTTATTAGAATTCTGACTTTCGAAAGAACCTACTCTCTCCCCCCTGTTTGCAATTGATCTACCCTGTACATCTTTTTAAAAAAACAAGAAAAAAACCCAAAAAAACTAAGAAATGATTAGGCACAAACCCTGAATATCCTTCCCTTCCATCTCTGTTCACCACTGTCTACCCTTGAACAAATGAAATTTCAAAATACAAATTGTTTACTCTTTTTAAAAAATTAATTATTTAATATAAACTATGCTCAGAAGCCTCTTCTTTTCTCCACCGGGTCCTCACCTTTATCTGAAAAGCACTAACCCTACCTTTTCCTTCAGTCTTACTACTTCTATCATCTATTCTTTAAATGCATCTCCATCCTCTAAAAATGGTGATCCCATCAATCACTGGGATTGTCTGCTTCATTTCCCTATTTATGAAAAAGCTTATAATAAAAATCTTTGTTAATGAAAACTTATTTACTTATATGAGAAACATTTATACACTTACAAGATTTATTCATGACAAAATTAATTATGAAATTGTGCATTTATGAAAGACATCATAGTGTAATGCACATGTTTTGATCAGTGAGGTGATGTCATCCTAAAGGAACAAGATTTTGCTCCTGGTGGACAAGAAACTCATAAATGCTGTTGTGGTTTTTGATCCTCTGAAGCTAAACACCACTCAAAAAGTAATATTGCTTAATATTAGATTCCTTTGTCTTTAAGGAGATTTTAATTTAATTTATAGATTTGGGTAGGATAGAATATTTAACAGTATTTAATTCTACCAATCCATGGACAGAAGATACATTTTCATTTGTTTTTATCTTTAATCTCTTTCATCAATGTTTTATAGTTATGTTGTATGAATCTTTACATTCTTTGACTAAATTAAGTATTTTTGATGTTGCTAATAGTTTGTTTAATGTATCTTGGGGATAAAGTCATCTCAGAATTGATTGAAAACTTAAACAAAATACCTGAAACTTTAAAACTACTGAAACACAACTTTTTGCGATTGGTCTAGACAATGACTTATTAGACATGACAGCAAGCACAGGCAATAAATGCAAAAACAGACAAATGATATCAGAGCAAAAACAGTTTCTGCACAATGAAGGAAACAATCAAGAATGAAGAGACAACCTATGAAATGGGAGAAAATACATCCAAACAGATGGCTGGTTTATGGAGCTCATTCTGATTAACAAAGGAGTCAAATGGCTCAGTGGCAAGTAAAGAAACAGTTTAAAAATGCTCACAGGAGTTGAAAAGACATTTTTCCAGAGAAGATCTGCAAATGGGCAACAAATATCTGTATTTTTATTGTTCAATATTACTAAGAAACAGAAAAATGCAAATCAAACCCACAATGAGATATTGTCTCACACTTCTTAGATTGCCTATTAACAAAAAGGTAAAATATAAGCATCAGTGAGGATGTGGAGAAAAGGGAATCTTTAAACATTGTTAATGGAAATGTTGATTAGCATGTCAGCTCTGGAAAACAGTGTGGGAGTTCCTGAAAAACATAAAAACAGAGGTGTCATAGGACACAGCAGTCTTACTTTGGTGGTGTACATCTAAAGGAAATAAAATCTGTACCTCAAAGAGATGTCCGCACTCCCATGTTCCCTGCAGCACTAACAACAGCCGAAAGGGGGAATAAACTAAACGTTCTCCCAAAACAAGAAAACTCTGTCATTTGCAAAAATATGGCCGAATTTGGAGGAAATTATCCTAAATAAAATAAAGCAGGCACAGAGAGACAAATATTTCACAACCTTCCTTACAAGTATAATCTAAGAGTCAAAAACAGAATGGTGGGTACCAGAGGCTGGAGGTGGAAAACAGAGGGTCATGATGTAATATGCAAAGTGTCAGTTATGCAGGATCAGTAAATCCTGGAGACCTTATGTGCAGCACGAGGACGATAGTTTGTTACCCATAATGCTGTGTTTCATGATTGCAGCTTGGTCAAAGAGACCATAAAACTTCTTATCATAAAAATATTATGTGAAGTGATGGAGATGTAAAGTTAGCTTTATTGATGTAATCATTTTGCAATATATATCAAAACATCACCTTAAGTATTTTATTTGTTAATTATAAATTAAAATCAATGAAGCTCAGAAAAAAATTCAGAGAGGCATTTATAATAATTATGCTCTATAAAACATATATTTAAATATGGTTTTTCCTTTATAACTTTATAGTTACGGGTAAGCAGTTCAATAAACATCACAAATGAAACATTAATTAATCAAAATATGCTCACATAAACATTCAAATTCCCAAAATACTATTGTGTCTGCAAAGCCAGAGTACCAGGATAAACACTTTTTAAATTCTATATTCCCACTGAAGGCATGTAAGAATAGAAATAAAGCTGTGTTTATTGAGCTGTTACTGATTAACAATGAGGATGGTTCAGGGATACTTGTGGTGAAAGCAGAATGAGGACATAGATTTCAATCTTAATATACACAAAGATAAACTGCTAAGCCCTTTCTAATCTAATTTTTTGAAAATTCAGTATTGATGGTTAAATGAGATAATACTAAATGACTAGCCTAGTGGCAGGTGCTCAGGAAATTCTCAGTAAATAGTTGGTACTAATGTAATTATATGGGCAGAAATCACAAAGGGTGGAGAAGAAGCATGGGCAAGTCATTCCATTATATGAATTTTACAGGAAAAGAAACTAAAATATAACTTCACATTTTCCCTACACAGGTAGAATTAGACTATTAATTGAGTTAAACTCTCCAAAAAGTTCTACAGGATCATTTATAACTGCAGATTTACACATGAAATACACTCCAACTTCATATATGCTGATTCTTGACAAATGTGAGCTAAATCTTCCTGAATTCCACCATTTCAGGTAACAAGCTACGCTCTTCAGTTGCGGTGTGCCTCCAATACCCAGGCTTCTAATGGCATTTTAATTGGCATTGCGTTGAATCTGTACAGAAGTTTTGGGAGTATGGCCATTTTTACAGTGTTGGATCTTCCTATCCATGAGCAAGGAATATCTTTCCATTTGCTGAAATCCTTTTCATCTCTTTTCTCAGAGTACTGTAATTTTTGCTGTATAGATCTTTTACTTCCTTTGTTAGGTTGATACGTAAGTATTTTTATTTATATGCTATTGTGCTTATGCCACTGAGCTCCACCCCTGGTCCTATTTCTATGCTATTGTGAGAGGTGTAGTCTTAATTTCTCTCTCAGTGAGTTTATTGTTTGTGTACAGGAACCCGAAAGTCTAAATAAAACCCAAAAGGCACAACAGATATTGTGAAAAGGGAAGAAACTGCTCAAAGGGAAGGAACAACTTGGATGAGGGAAAGGAGAAAAAGAAAAATGAATGAAGGAAAAAATATATATATATATACACACACACACACACACACACACACACACACAAGGATAGCTGGGATAATTGTACTGCTGATGTCTATTAGTTTATCTAAAGGAACAGTTAATGCCAAAATTTTTTCTTGACCCATTTCGTATGTTTACTTATGATAATCTGAACAACCAATTTGAAGACAACAATATGCAATATAACAACAACTGGTGAATTCCTAACATCTTGTTTAGTGAAGCTCTGTATTATTTCTAAGGTTTTTAAATTACTTTTATTCTCCTTAGTGGCTGGACCAATCTTGTATTCTTACATCTGGTAATGTGAGCAACTTCGTTGAAGATACCAATACGTAATATATCAACCATTGTTAATTCCTATCATCTTGTTTTGAAACCCTGTATCATTTTTGCTTCTGTATTGTTTTGGTTTCGTCTTTGTTGCTGTCATTTTGTCATTGTTTGTTTTCTCTTTAAACTAAAAGAATAACCAAGCTCCATGTGCATTCAGTTTTCTACTGATAACATGGAAATTGATCAAACTGAACTAAAATCATCCTTAGCATGTATAAACATCACTGGGCAGTGTCTACAATGACTTCAATTAAAGTTAGAGCTTGTTGATTTCCTTTTTTTCTATTGTTTTTGACCCATACTTGGTCACTGGCCTGAGGTATGAAACATCTAATATACCCAGAAAAGAGATAGAGAGCGACATAAGCTGAGCGATCCTCCTAATAACCGTCACTACCCTAAGCATCGTAGGCTTGAGTCTGTAATATTGGTCATAACCAATTTCTGCCACCCTCACAGATTACAATAAACTCAGCAGAGAATTGGAAGAACTCCCTAGAAGAATTCTTTCAAGTGTGATATATCTATGGTTATATAGCTATTAGGGTGGTCAAGTCAGTACTTCAGAACAAATCTGACCATCAAGTGGCTCCTCATGTTTCAGGGGACTTGATCAATGTTGTTTTTGCTCTTTATTATATTGTTAATGTCTCTGAATTACATGTCAGATAGAATGAAGACTAAGCAAGAGTTTATTTTATGTACCCATGGTAAACAGGCAAAGATTGTCCTTTAATTTTCCTAATGTTTTACTTTCCAATTGCAAGTAATTTTTGTTTTGATTAGTTTAGGACAAGCCAGAGAGAGAGGGGGAGAGATAGAGAGAGAGAGAGACAGAGAGCAAGCATGAGCGAGAGCTTTGTTTTAAGATCAAAAGTATATTGAAGAGCAAGGATATATTTCAAAGAGTGTTTAAAAGCTGTCAAGTGTATTAAGGATATAACAAGTGCTGATTTTTCTCACAAAAATTTAAGTAATTCCAGCTGCCATTCACTTTGACATGGGGACCTGGTTGGACAAGACTTGAATCTTGTAGAGTGAAATATTTAGAAAGCATTCCATTTCTGTGTTTAGTGCAATTGTACAATTCAAACTAAGGCATGATACTAAAATTTTCTCCCTTGATTTTGGAATATGGATTGTAAATAATTGTGCTATTTTATGTTGATGGTGTTCTACTAACTAAAATGTTCAAGTCATTAAAAGCAGTAACAATGCCATCTACTTCATGTTTGGGGCATGTAGTGAGTTCTCGGTGAACAGTTATCATTACTTAGCTTTATAATAGGAGAAAGTACAAATGTCAGGAATAAAACGAAAGACAGGAAAACACTTTGCCCCGATGCCAGGATCACATTAGTCACCAGACTCCTATTTGGTTTTGGGGAAGAGCTGCACAAGCCTCCATGTCCCATCACACACAGTGTCGGTGGTGACATTAATAGCCATGGCTGGCATTTATAAGACATTCTCAATATAAAAAGAATTTCAAATTATTATTTTCTCTAATCTTCAGAAATTATTTTCTTCTTTTCATTGCTCTTACGTTAAATAACTTGCAAGCTCATACAATGCTTTGCAATAGTTAGGCACATGGATTATAATATCATACAGTTATGTTTTTAAGAACCAACTCTTCCAATCTCTACTACTCCTTTTCCTTCTTTTTAATTTTTCGACAACAAAATGAGAATTACAATTTTATCTTTCTCCTGAATTTAAGAAAATATTAAGTGAGATATTCAATAAAAGAACATGCTTGAGACATACTGTATACCTGTATACACACCCAAATGCAAATACACACACACACACAACACACAAACATATACACAAATACCAAGGCCTTTGCTTCTAGTCCTGCTTGTTCTCTAAACTTGTGCTTCCCTTAAGCTAGTATACACTGTCTTCACCTCTGTGCTTTTGCTAACCCACCTGTTCTTCACATTTCAGTAATATTTTTTTCACATTTAAGTAACGTTTCTTTTCTAGACCAAAATATAAGCACAGACAATTATGTTTTTAATTGTATTTCAAGTCAATACATGGTTTCTTTAGAAATCATCCACACTTACCAAAGATAAAGTGTGCCCCACAAAATGCGGAATACAGAATATAATTTCTCTCAACTGACATGTTGCGTATTATCACATACAGTAGATGCCTAGATGCCTGTGTTCATTAAGAAGTTCTGAGGTCTTCAAGGTCAAGGCCTATGTCTTATATCATTTTACTCAGTATTTCTCAATACCCAGTGTGGGACCTGAGCCACAGAAGATTCTCAACAGATATTAGGACTTGAGATGAATAGAGGCAGGTTTGCTTAGAGGAAACAGTGGTGCCCCTCCCTTGAGGGTATTCCAAGTAAGAATGAGCAGGCACTGAACAGGGAGGAATATCGGGTCAGAGTATTGTGTCACCATAGCTGCATTTATCTGGGTTCCCTTCTTGGGCCAGACTACAATCTTAAATGTCAAATGCAGCAGGAAATGCATAAACCCATTGCCTTCTCTTCCAAGCCTAAGTTTACTTCAAAGATTGGGTGCTCAGTGCTCCCAAATAAATGTCAGAACGATCGGAAGATCTCGCAGGGTTGCTCAGAAAACGATGCTTCTGAGCAGTGTTTCTGATTTTATCCACTACTGTTATAACCAACAACATGAAAACGTGTGTTCTGGTTCAGTTGTTCTGAAGATGAGTAGTTACTATTAAATTTTACTCTGAGTGACAGGAATTTCACTGAAACCATAGGCCGTGTTAGTGAGGGACCTGCAGACAACAGAACAAATAGATGGACAGATGATGACAGATGGGTAGATAAATAGCTAGCCAGACAGATGATAGACAGACAGAGAGATGAGTTAAGAGAACTGGTTCACACAATTATGGAGGCTAAGAAGATTCACAAAATGTTTCCTACAAGATGCAAGATCAGGAAAGTTGACAGCACGGCTCAATCAAAGTCCAAAAGCCTCAGAACCAGAAAAGTCATTGGTATAATTCTCAGTCTGAGGCCAAAGGACTGAGGCACTTCCGGGACACTTGCTGAAGTTGCAGGATCCAAAGTCCAGGGAAATTGGAGTGGTGCAGTCCAGGTGCGGGACAGAATGTGCATCCCATTTATAGAACACAGAGGGAATTTGCCTCTCTACCACTTCGCTCTATCTGGGCTCCCAAGATGCTGGGTAAGAAAAGATCTTCCTTACTTATTCCCATGCCAAATTTTTCCAGAAATATCTGCACAATCAAGAATTCTTTACTTGCTGTTTGAGTATTTCTGAAGTAGAAAATATTTATGCTGAACCAAAAATATGTATTTTTTCAAAAGTACATGTATATGGAAAGAAAGAGAGAGCAGCATCGAGGAATTTTATTCCAGACCGGTAATTCCCTACTCTGGCTATACGTTAGAAAGAACCAGAAAGATTTTTAAAACTGTAATACCAGATCCACTGTCTTTTCTACCTCCGGCTTATGAATTGATCAGAATGTGGGAAGACTTCTTCCAAGGGATTCTAACACAAACCCTATGTGAAAACCACTGTCCTATCAGCCCACCAGGCCGACTTGGAATCTGGCCCAAGTTCAGGCGTAACCCTTAGTTTGCTACTGGTCCATGACAAGGTGAGTGCTGAAATGGAGAGTGCGTCCTAATTCATTCAAGTTCCTTTAACAAAATACCATGTACTGAGTGATACGTGACCACTGTAAATTAATCTGTCACAGTCTTGGAGGGTAGGAAGTGAGAGCCCATTTCCCGGCTCTCAGAAGCTGCCTTCTCGCTGTGTCTTCACCTGATGAAAGGGGCAAAGCAGTTGTCTGGGACCTCTGTACAAGGGTACCAAGCCCATGTGAGAGGACTTCGTCCTCACCGTCAAATTTTCTCCTGAAAGCTCCATATCCTAACACCACGACACTGGTGATTAGGGTAGACAGATGAGACATAGCTAGACAGATAGATGAGACAGAAACATTGAGACTGTAATAAAGTATCCAAAAGCTTTTATGTAATATAACTTTCATTTGTGTCTATTAAATCCAACAATAAAAATAGGTGGACTTGTGAAAAAAGAATAAACTCACAAAGGAATGTTTTGAATAACTAGACATCTGCCTCTGGTAATGAGGATATGCTGGATGCCTATTTTAAACTATTAACCACTTAAAGTTGAAACATTAAGGTCATGGAGTCTTTGCTCAGGGAGAGCACTCGAGCATTTGGGTAACAGAGGGTTAACGACCAAGAGTAGGGTAGGTGGGGTTTAAAACCAGGAACACATACCCTCCAACTTAGATAGCTTGCTTACTGTTTAATTGCCCTTAAAACACACACTCTCATATAACACGGAAGGTGAGGGCGGAATGAAGTTTTCTGGGTAATGGCTTGAAATGTTTTCCTTATGAGACGTGGTGTTGAGTTACAGCATACAGCCGAGAACTGGGAGGAGAGAAACGCAGCCCCAGCCCGGCCCCCACCTTTTCTTGGGCTCCTAGAAAGGTGGACATGGGCTCCCAGAGACAGGGCCAGTGACACGGTGAGCTGTCCTGTGCCCTGCAATCCACTGCTCCCAGTGTGACTTAAGTCTGGTGCTTACCAGGGTTTAGCCGGGCCCGGCGAGCAGGCACAGATGCTCTGCTGTGCAATGCCACGCAGGCAGGGACTGACAGGCAGCAGGAGCTGCGCTTTCCCCTTGGACTGACTGCTGTTTCCCCACTGTGTTCAGGGAAGGGGGTGCTTTCTGGCAACTCTGCTGCTGCTGCTGTTGCTGCTTCTGGTTCTTCAACCCTGTCTTCATCCAGGTAAGCAGACTCAAAGGGAGGGCAGGCTGCAAGGGAAGCCTTTGCACCATGAACAAGATCCGAAAGTTTTTCCGAGGAAGTGGGCGAGTCCTGGCATTTATATTTGCGGCTTCTGTCATCTGGCTGCTCTTTGACATGGCAGCTCTCCGCCTCTCATTCAGTGAGATCAACACTCGGACCCTCAGGGAAGACATCGTGCGGAGGGAACAGATAGGATTCAGAGTTCAGGCAGACCAAGTGAAGACCCTTTCCAGCAGCATCAAAGAGATGAGGCCTTCCCCAGGGGGACTTGGCAAGAGGATGTGGGGTAAAGAGAACTTTAGAAAGATTGACGAGGGTGTGTTTGAGACGGGGGATGATTTGAATCAAGCCCAGAGGGAAAGAAAACTGCAGAACACCCTGGTAAGGGGCAAAGTTTTGCCTTTGTGGCATCCTGCACATCAGCAGACTCCCACTGGGACTCTGAACAAGCAGAAGACAGAGGTGCAAGACAGCAAACCAAAAGCCTCCACTCTCCAGATGACACCAAAGCAAACAACAGTGCAGAGGGCTCAGAGAAGCCCATTCAGAGCAGCAAGGAAAACTGCACTGGTCAAAATATCAGGACACACAGGACCTGTCAGCACAAAGCAAGAGGCCCTGAAGACTCATAATCTCAGCAGTGACACATCAAAACAAGCAGCTGAGAGGGACCTCAGTGTGACCATTGGTCGTAGAACTAACAAAACAAAGCAGCAGTCACAGGCAGTAGCAGATAAGAGGACACACCCTGTCAGCCCACCAGTGCCAAACTCAGGGGAAGCCACAGCCTTAAATAAAACTGAGACTCAGAGCAAAGAACTGCATGCAAATAAACACAAAGTCCGAAAGGGTCTTCCTTTTTTCAAGCTGATCGCTAACTCTAATGACTTAAGGAAGCCGTCTGTGCCACAGCTGAGAGGCTTCCTGAAGGATGCGGGAGCCAAAGCAACTCTTAAGAAGAAACTCAATTTCTCCGAAAACCACATTGTGATTATAACCAAAGAGGAGGAACAAAACACAGACACCAAAGAGGTTTCCAATTTTAAAATCAAAACTATATTTCCTGAAATATTGGATAAAAGCCAAGGAAAACAAATTTCCAGGATTAGCAGTGAAGCATCTTTCCCTTCACCTGCTTCACAGAAAGCAACAGTGTCTCAAACCATACATGCACTAGATGGAGGGTTTAGGCCAGCAAGAATCAATTTAACTGCCAAGGCCCAGCCTGCAGAACACAAAGAAAGTCATACGAAGGTCCTTTTGCCTGAAGACCATGGGATGCACCAGGTGGTAAGAGTAGATGTGACTCTTTTGCCAAGGAACCCCAAAGCTCCGGGTCAGTTTGGACGTCCTGTCATTGTTCCCCCTGGAAAGGAAAAGGAGGCAGAAAGAAGGTGGAAAGAAGGAAACTTCAATGTCTACCTTAGTGATCTGATCCCAGTGGACAGAGCCATTGAGGACACAAGGCCTGCTGGGTAAGACCCATTTCTCTCCTCTTTCCTCAGTCTCAACTACTTTGACTTTTATATAGAAAAGATTGATGTAGAAATAATATTGTGTCAGTTCTGACCACCTAAAGAATTGAAGCAGCATTAATCATTAGATCCTATCCAAATATTCTACCATCCGCCTAAAGAAAAAAAAATGTGAAATGAACATGGGCAATGTTTTACATATAGCCCTGTTTCTATATTTCCTTATCCTGGCTTTAATCTCTATTAGCTCATGTACCCTTTCCTTCCCTTTGGGGCAGAATGCTTGCCTAGCATGTACAAGGCCCTGCATTCAATCCCCTGACCTGCCCCCCAAAAGTCACTTGCATTTGTAGAGTTAGCCATTTACAGGGAGCCTGTATTCCCCTAGATAAACTCCAGAGAGAAATGAGGTGGCAGACATTATGGCTCAAATTAGCTACCAGGGTGCTCGCAAGTTATGTTATGTTCCCAAAGTAGTCCAGTGCTAAAGCTGCCCAATGGACTTCCGGGAACAGTCCTTCAAACAACTAAATTCCTATAATTCCATCATCAGAAGGTCAACCAAATCTCAGATAATCTGATTCAAGCATGGTTTGGTTTCAAGCTTTTTTGGCCCATTCCTAGGTGAGGGTACATTGTAACCATATGTTCACTACTCATTAATTTATCATTCAGCTCCAAGTGTATTTTGGTTTTCACTTCTTTGAGCCAAACAATGATTGCCTGAACTGCATTCATTAGTAAAAGGAGCCTCTTCATTTTAATATCAGCTATAATGAAACCATTTTCAATCTCTCAGCCCTTGGCAAACAGCTATTGGCCAGAGATTAACTGCCTGTTCAGACCAAGAATGTACCTTTCATATGCCTCACCTTGGTGATACAGCCTTGATGAGAACACAAAATATCCACAGATGGGGAAACTGAGGCTCCAGGTCTGTGATCAGGGAAACTAGTAATAAGTGAAGAGAAATGCTTAAAATCCATGCTCAAAATTATGCTGCATGCTCGCTCTCTTCTTGCTGATTATCCCTCAAGAATGATCTTAAAAATTATATTGGCCCAGCACTAATCTGAAATCCTGTTTCATAGGATTACGTGTACCATTTTAAACAGAATGCAGTAGTCCGTTAAGCAGCTTTGTTTTAAAATGCACTAATGGTCAGGCTGACTACTATGGGGTCTGGGAAGGAATCACATCCAGCACAGAAGCAGGAGCTCCAGCTCCAAACTGGAGAAAGAGCTTGTATGTGAGGCCAAGAACAAGCCGTAGTGATGTTATCATCCATGTGATTTATGGACAGCGTAATGCCCCCCCGTGCTCGTTAGTTTTAATTTGGCCTGTGAAAGTGAAGCCTTGCAGCCTAGAAAAGTTACAGTGAGGCCCTGTCCTCTGAAGGGCTTTGTGCATGTCAGCAGAACTGACGCATGTGCCTGAAGACGCCAGTCAGAGAGCACGTGGCCAGGGCCCTTCCCTCTTCTCACACAACCCACCTTGGCTAAATAGAGGTATGTTCCCTCCAGACCTGCTGCCTGCCAGCTGCTTGCTCCACGCCCAGGATGGCGGGGACAGGCTCGCCACAGAGGAGCTGAAACATGGGTCCCCAAAGCGTGTGCAGTGCTCTTTTGCCTTTCTCCCTTGGAGGAGGAGAAAAGATTGTTTTCTTGTGCCCAAGCATCCTGATAATAAGTACATTTAGATTGTGTATTTGGTGGATAAAGGTTGGAAGAAGATATAAACAAAATATTTTGTTCATCGAACAGGAAAGATTTGAAGTTTTTTTCTGACTTTGATTTTATTTGTTTGAAGTCTTGCTCAAAAAATATGTAAGATACCTTACAAGCATACAGACACTAAGGTTTTTAAAGATAACAGATTTTAAAAGTCAGCATGAGGAGAAAACTGTAATATAATATGATAAGAAAGTGTGTGTGTGTGTGTGTGTGTGTGTGTGTGTGTGAGTAAACGAGCCATCAGGATACAGATCTATAAAAACACAAGAGGGTGGGTTGGTCTTAACATTAGCTACAGAGATGACAGCCCTCTGCAACCATTAATTTTCAAGATTGCAAGAGTGTGAGTAATCACCTTCCTTACTGTCCTTTACATTCCTGTCTTATCCCCACCACACACTATTATAACTGTCCATTGAATATCGATTGACAAAAAAGAAAAAAGACAAAGATTTGATATATTCATTTAAATTCAATTCCCTTCAGTAAAGATAGTAACTAGTTACTAGTTAGTAACTTCTTATGGATGAATTAGCTGATATTCTAGCACAAGACTAGCCTTAATTGCAGAAGGCAAGTAGAGGTACTAGGGCAGCTTCCCCTACTTTAGTTCTAGAGCCAGACTCTTACAGATCTGCTTTTCTGTCCTTTGCCACTCAAGACCCAGAAAACCATTTCTAAAATATTTAGATGCAATTTCACAGCCTTTCCCCAAAGCACAAGAATTCCCTTCTGCCATCGGCACTGCCCACATTACCCTTTCTTGTGTTGCCCTTGCCACGGAACTCTAGCAAGAGGCACAAGGAGTGCCAGGGTCATGACCGTCACAACCCTTTCTGCACACTATGCCCATTACAGCCCCCTGGACTTTTATTAGGCAGTCTCTGCCGCAGCCTGACAATGCTCCCAGGCCTTCTCCTGCACACGCTAATCCAACGTTGTTCTTACATCAGCCATAGCCTACCCCACGGCCATGGCACGGCTGTGACCTCTAAGTGCTAGGACCCTTAAGGTGTGCAACCTCCTTCAGGCAGAAGCCCTGGGTGTGCGCTGCACTACCTGGTGCCCTGAGTGTGTTTTCCTTCTCAGGGAAATTATAAGTTTCTTTGGGAAACTGCTCTTAACTTCATCTCACATTCACTTAGCACTGAGAATGCTGCTGTGTATGCGAAAGGTACAGGAGTATGTAACAGGGATATAAAATGTGTGTTTATCTGAAGTGATTTTTAGAAAATTGTCCCTACTTTAAAAAAAATAAAAGAGATAGCAATTAAAATGAACATTGTAATAAGCCTAAAATTAGCAATTGCTTCCTGATTTTCCATGTCAAATATATGGAATCTCTCAGTATCTAGTTTTAAGTAAATATATCCTGTCTAACACTGTGATCTATTAATTGATTCATTTTTATTCATTGATTCTTATTTTTGTCATTGTTTTCATTTTTATTTGTAAAGCTTTGACTTTCAAGGAAAAGAAGTCTCTTTAGTTCTGGCTTTTAATTTTAATGTTTGCCATCCAAGGGAGGGAAATCTCTTTATGTAAACGAATGTTTTATGTCAGTAAAATATAATCTCATCATTGCTTAGAATGCTTGCCTGTAAAATACTCTTAAATTTAAATGCTTTTTTAACAATCATCTTAAACCCATATCTAATCTTTTTTATAGAAAGCTAATCCTTGCTGTTCCTATTCATAATTATTGAAGTTCACTTTCATCAACTACACACGTACACACAAAGTTTTGCTGAAATACAGTCATATCGACTAAAAATATGGGGCAGTTGTACTTGGAAAGGTCTGTGTTTTGGCCTGCAGCTATCATTAAGATGGAACTCCAAAAATGAACTTAAGAGTATGCTTGCTGAATCTGAATTTAGAGAGAAATGACTCAAAGGAGTTTGCTGCCAGCATTTAGTTTTAAAAGTACCATAAGAGTGATGGACATAATGTTACCTGATGGCCTATTTTAATGCCTTGCTTCTCTGACATAAGGCTGGCTAGCCCTTCCAAGAAGCAATTAAAATGTGTCCTTACCCTCTCAATACAGAGTTGGAAGCACCAACTCATAATTTGATTCTTCCCTGCACAGCTAAGGACAGTTTTCTTTCGGCATGTAGAAAAAGCAGAAGATAGCACTGGGCGCTTGCCACAAGCCAGCCTAAATCACTGAGGGGGAGGGAAACTCTCAGAACTTTACCTTTAACCCTACTGAGGTCCAAAATCAGAACTAATGAATTACCGGAGGAGAAAAAAAAGAAGAGGTCAAAAGACTAGAAGAGAAAAAATACACTGAACATGTTCCGCCTCCTCCTCCACACTTCGGTCTTCTAAAAGTATATCAGGTTGAGAGAAAAGAGAAATTTTAAGTCAAATGAAATTCAAAGATTTCATTTTACACAGGATGACTTTTAATTAATGAGATGAGAATGCTTTTGTAATTAGCATTGATTAGAAAATATTGTCTAAAATTGACTGAAGGAGCCATGAAATCTTTTGAGAAAACAGTCAGAAAAGCAAGGTAAAAAATCTCACAGGATGTATTTGAAAAGGTTATTTCCTGCTTTCACTTGCAGTTCAGTGGTGCCTTTTGAGAGTGTGTATGTGTGTGTGTACATGTGCACATATGTGCATGCGTGCAAACACATGCACTTGTAAACATATGTGCTTGAACATTAGAGTTACTGCTCTGTTTCACTGAGGAGACATGTAGAAAAAACAAGAAATAGAAGGGAAATTTATTTTAAAAGTGGAAGCAAGACCATAACATACTAAACATTAAATATCGTCAGATGATGATTACTAAGCCTTTGGATTCTTTTATTTGTCACATTGTCCCTATAACTAGGCAAAAAGAAAGATGAGAGCAGTGACGTAAAAAAATTCTGCTAATAGTCTGAAAAATGAAAACGGTTAAACACTGCCTAATTAAGGCGAAACCAAGAAGAAGAAAAGCAAAAGCAAACTGCTCAATTACCTAAATACTGCTAGCAATCTAGAAATCCTCCCGGGAGAGACTAATAAATAGAGGACTTTGACCACCTATTTACAGAGCTTTTTTGCATATCTACCAAGGGCTCTATTTAACCAGGAGCCTAATTTTATCGGATTCTTGCTGTAATATTGCCCTGGGTCCTCCAAATTGGGCTCTTCTTCCAGATTCATTCAGAACAAAACTACTTAGGAAGATAATACCTTTTTTTTACTCAAAGGTAAAAAATTCACAGAAATAGTAATGACTAGAAGCTCTGTTTTATTGTTTGCTTTCAGCAGTGAGGGGAGCTTTCTACAGTAACCTGGAAACATCCATACTATGCCAGGCTCACATGCCTTCTACGCTGGTCCTGCTTCTCAAATGTTGATATTTAGACACGGGTGAGAAACAGGGACCAGGAAAGCAGGTGCATATTTATGAAGGCCTTTCCAATTTGCATTCTTACTTAATCCTGGAAACAGTTCCTCCAGCTCAATAATAGAGAGAGGTTAGAGATGAACCTGTGTTTCAAGTTGTGGATAACCTGATGGTGGCGATTCAGTGCATTCCATGTAGTATTTGCTTATTGCCTACCATGAGGAGGCACATCAGGCCCAGCAGCTAGATCTTTTCACCCTTCATACATGGGATCTAATTTGATCCTTAAAGCAGCCAAACCAGATTGATCCCAATGGAAGAGCTCTTTTATAACTAATGAAGGGAGAAAAACAGTTAGAAAGCAAAGTAACTGTCCTGAAGATTCACAGTGCACAAGTGACAGTGTTGGTTCCCGGTCCTTAGTTTTCTGATTCTTCTTCACTCAGTAATAACCCTTCCTCTCCTGGCTGGTTCTTCCACTGCCTCCCAAGTTACTTGTACCCCATGGTGATCAATGTCACATCTACCTCCTACTGGCTTGCCGGGGCTCTCTGCATAAAAGGGATTCCTTCCCCTGTGGTGACTCATATGGAAAGAATATTTGTGTTCTAGGTGATGGTATGTGTCTGTCTACATAGATGTGTTTTTGTGTGTGTGTGTGTGTGTGTGTGTGTGTGTGTGTGTGTGTGTTCCTCCCAACAACCCTGAAAGAGATTCTCTCCCAGAGATTTTATAAATGAGAACAATGAGTTGTAAAAGAACAGCAGCCCAGCAGTAGAATTGAGATTTAAAAAGAAAACTTCCCAGCTTCTAATTCTGGTGCTCTTTCCACAGGCTACAGCTTCTCCTTCCTTTGTTTCCATATAACCATAAGACTTTGGAGAAAATTAAAACAACACTCTTCATTACATGTAAATCAGATATGCATAGGGTTAAATTCAACTAATTCATGGAAAATCAGAATGCTAATACTATATGAAGATTCAAAAGTGGAAAATCCAGTTCCTTATGTCAAGAGGAGGGGTGAAAAAGGTAGAGATTCTCCTAGTGTCATACACAGCAAGGAAACAGCACTGGCCCCATGCAGAACTATTTCTACATCACACGCCCTCCTGTGCCTCCACCTCCTCTCACAATTTCACCCTTCTCAAACTAGACTTCTGGTAAGCAGTGAACATTGATGCTGGTAGTTTATATTTCTGAGCTTGATTCCTGTCATTCAGATAGACACACATGTGCCTCAGTACCCGCAGTGTCAGCTGGCCAAGGCCTCTGGAGTGTAGGAGATGGGTTTGACTTAAAGTTCTCAGTAGCAAGATGACTTTGAGTGTGAGGAAGAGTCTACCCTAGAAAGATCAAAACACAAAAGTAGGTGTTTTATATTACTAGAACCTCTTATCAGTGAGAGGCAAAAAGAAAAACCTAATAATTCTAAGGTCTCAGGGAAAGGCTGTAATTCCAGGCAGAGCTCCTCAGCTGGATGCTTCATGCCCCTGATGCTCTGGAAGATACCAGGGCTTGGAGAGGGGAGGCCCCTGAAGACTCTGGGCTGTAGTTGAATTGCAAATAGAAGTTGAGAAAATATCCTGCCGACCTTCTGTTCAAACCTGTGAAGACTGAGCCTTGACCCACATAGTACATTTTGACTGTGTTGGAATAAAATGAAAAATTCATAGATATAAAAGAAGGTTATCATTCCTTCAATCTACTGATTTGAAACCTTTATTTCATAGGCTACATTCAAATCAGGTTAGTGGCTGAGCGTTCAGCACACAGAAGCTGAGAGGGTGAAGCATATCCCTTTCTGAGTCTCTTGATAAAAGGTTGAGCACTTAGATTCAGATTAAAGAAATGCCTTGGAAAAGGGCAGTGTGCCCAGTCAAAATGTGTGCATTTGCATTGTGGGTGACTCTAGGTTGTCACATGGGTTTTCATGAAGAATCCAAAGTATTTTTATATCCATTATCTCATCAAATCTTCATAGCAGTTCTGTGATGTGAGGCATTAGAATATTCACTCTAAAAATGAAGAGACTGAGGCTTCAGAAGTTTAAGGGACCAGCCCATGGCCAAGAGGCCAATAAGTTTCAGAAAAGACTCAAAACTTAGTTCCTCATCATCCTTCTCAATTCCAGAGTTTTCTGTCCTACCACAGTTGTGGGTGAAGGATGTTCAGATTCCCCGGGCAGAGTCCCCATTTGTGTCCAGGAAGCAGACTGACTATGGAAATTTTTAGATGATTTCTAGATGAAATTAGATGACTGTTAATATGAGTGATTGATGCACAAGCTGATATTGATAGATACTTTCTGATCCAACCCACTGTGCCTGTGAACAAAACGCTCATATTAGTTTCTCTAGATACCTAGAAACATATTTGACCTGTTTGGGTAATGCAGAAAATCAGCCTCTTATAACTGTTAGTGTGGCCTGACATCTCAGTCACCCAAATCAAGACACTCTCTGAAACTCTGGGTACGAAATCTCTGGCATCTTGTTAGTGTCCCTCTTTGCCATCCATTAAGACTGCTTTTTACATGGCCCTCTCACAGTCTGTGGTATATCATCTTCCCCAGGGCTTTTCCTCAGTGTGATCCTGTAAACACACCTGAAATATATATTTGACAATAATTGGCACAAAAACTGCTTACTTATTGGGATAGTAATATCTAATAGAACCCTGCATGATTTACCCATATGGGTTTCTAGTGGTGAAATTAAGGAACCACAAAACCTCCAGGGAATGGAGGATCAGCTATTTGGCAATTGGAGGTGCCTCCTCTGAATCTCTCAAATATACAAGAGCTTTGCCCACCTCCAGTTCTAGACTGGCTAGCATCATACTGCTTAGAACTTCCTTCTACAGCAGACCATGATGCCACTGTTTGACAATATAAGAAGAGTCATCTGTCTCGACCCATTTGATTAACTCTACCCAGTGTATTTGATTTTGTCACTGGATGTGTCTAAAGCAAATCCAATTTGAACCCTAAAGTAATGCTCAGGATTTCACAGCTAGTCTTGTTGGCTCATGAAGAGTGCAATGTAACCGACCTTTGCTTTTTAGAACTGATTTGTTTTTCTCAGCACCAAATGTTGAAAGAACATTGAAGTGTGAAATATGCATTTCTCATTAATTTCTGTTATAAAATTAGAGACATGAAGTCACAGGAAGTCACTGCTGTCTCCCATTTGCTTCCTTCCTTCAGGCTGTTACAGTTCTTAGATTTACTTCCCCTTCCACACACAGGCTTGTGATGCAACATTTAACCACTTTACCGTCCAAATCCCTGACCGACCTTTCCCTTGTACCTCATGGCTATGATGACCCCTTTTGGATTGATCTAACATTTGCTGAATCTCCTCCTACTCCTAGGTTTCCAAGCACAAGTGTAACATACACAATTGTAGTCTTTAAAAACCTGGCATGTTCAACTTCAAGAAAATGCTCACTGCCCCCTGAGAAATCCTGTTATGTGCACGTGAATAGCCCTCTCTCCAATGACCATATTGACATTTTCTCTATTCTCCATTTTCCTCTGCCCCTATACTGTCACATTAGCAAAGAACCTTTCCCCGGTGTGAGCTACACAGTTTTTTTAGCATCTCATCCCCTACACATAACCTTATCTGTGTATATCATCACCTTTTTCCTTTCTATCTCAAAGGGAAACATTGCTCCTTTCACGATGTAAGTTTTAAAATTAAGCTCTACTCTGTCTCTATCCATTTTTCCAAATACTCAATATGTATTTATCAAATATTTGTTATTTGCAACTGTACTAGAAGCCTGTGGTACTATTAGGAAAGAAAAGATAGATATGACCCATACTTACAAAATTCTGAATTCAGAAGACAAGAAAGTAAAATTTATAAATGACAGGAATGTAGGTGACTGTAATGGAGAATAATAAAAGAACAACTAAATTTTTGTAAAGTAGCCAAAGAAAGCTTTCAGGTGGTGACAGTATCTAAACCAGTACCTAAATAGAAAAAGGAAGTCAGCAATCAAAGTACAGCAAAGGCATAAACATACTAAAACGTTAAGAAAAGAAGACCAAGTGAAGGCAAGGTGGAGTGTGTAAGTGGGTAGTGAAGTGAGAGCCAGTTGGAAATTAGCGGGCTGGGGTTTTTAGAGTATGATAAAGTATTTGACATTTTTAATTTACCCAGGAGGGACTGTAGTCAGCTCTCCTATTGTGTGACAAATTCCCTGACATCCACAAAGTAAAGGAGGAGAGGTTTATTTTTGTTCAGAGTTTCAGAGGATTCAATCCATAGCCAACTCACTTCAAGGCAAGAACACTATGGCCCAAGGATGTGGCAAAACGAAGGGTCTTTAGTTCATGATGATCGGAAAGCGGAGGAGGGGAGCAGCACCAGACAGGAAAGCGGCCAGGAACCACAGTTAGTGCCCGAGCTCATCTTCCAAGGCCCCCGACACACTGAGAACTGTGCTTTACTAATCCCTTGGGCACTCCTTAACCAGTCAACTGAACAGGTCTTGATTAACGGTCACAGATTGAAAGATTTTAAGCAGTGGAATGGGGTAAATACTGCAAAGAGGGAAAACAGAGCCCTGTCAGGAAACTGTTACAATAATGCTAGACAAAGAGGTAACATCTCTACGAGGGGTGGCAACACGAAAGTGTAAGTCTGGAGCTGAGATGTGTGCTGCCAATACAATGAACAGAAAGTGGTAGATTGATTTTATTTAGCATCAAAAAGAGGATGAAGTCTACAATGGCATCTATATTGCTGTAATGAGCTGGGTGATAATGTCATTAGTTAAGAATGGACTTGCTGAGGAATTCATTGGGGTGAATAAGGTGAAATCAAAATTGCTGCTTACAATACTTTATGCTTAAGATGCCCATAAAACATGCAGAAGTGTCAAGTATTTTGTTGGATGTATGAATCTAATTACAGGAGAAATATCACCTCTGAAAGACATTACCATACTTATAGCTGGAAGTATGGATAGGATCCTCTATTTAGAGATAAAGAAGAGAGGCAAAAACTAAGAGATTGAAGGAGGAAGGACAGGGAATGGAAACTAGGAGTGTGTAATGTCTCATGGGAACTGAAAGCATATACAGAATGACTGAAGGAGACTAGACAGTTTTTTGTAGCAACTGCCACTGTCATGTGACTCAGTGGAACAGCTCTCACTCCATTAATAATCTTATCACTGTCTTTTTCCTCTCAACTCTGTTTACCCTTTCCTTGAAGTTCACGAGCATGATTCTGTCCCTTTCTATTACAAAGAAGGAAGGAACAGGAATAACAAACTTGTCTTCAAGTCCACCTATCTTGCTGCCAATGTCCTTCTTTTCTTGGTTTTCTCCTAAAATAAGGTGCAAAATGCTTTCCACCTCTACACCTACCTTTGGCTCCTTGTATCAGGTTAATAACCCTTAGTTATCGTGGGCTGATTAGGCCCACAACCTCCCAAATCAGTAGACAGCAAAGGGTTAAATAAAGGAGACAATTTAAATGATTGTAGGGCTCTGGGAAGGTCTAACTCTCTTACAAAATTTGAGATTCTCTGGGTTAAGACTAAGACTACTCTGGGCAGCCTGTATTTATTAGGTTTTTCAAACAAAGGAGGAGGACACTCAGGAAAACGCAGGAATCTAGCAGGACCTTGGGAAACATGTTCTCAAGTAGTAAATTATGTCATTTGGGAGAACCATCTTAACTTTAGGCTGGCATTCATTTTAGTTAGAAGTGTGGAGGCTACATCTATAGTTACCTTCTAGTTAGTAGTGTTTGGAGACGGATGTCCTCAGCTGTGGCCTTATCTTGTCCTTTGAGGTGTCACAGCTTCACAGGCCAATACAGCCTCAGCAGTTAACCAATGACTCAGAGAGGTTCATTTTCTACGAGTCTGCTGCCCATCTCTAGACAAGGTGCCTAAGCTTCAGACAACTCACAAGTAAACATGGAAAACCAACTGGTTAATATTAAATCCTGCTCGGAGCCACTTTTCAGTGGTCTCCAACACCCTTATTCATTGTTCTCTAGCCCGCCCCACCCTCCTGAGGAAGCGTGAGTCTCATCACACTGCTCTCTGACGTTCACCACCAAAGACTCTCAGAATTGGACTCTAATAGTAGAGATTTCTTGGCTTATGAAAGAAATTGAAGAGTTAGTTTGTCTACTTCCAAAATTGTCCTTCAAACACTGAGTATCAGACAACCAAATACAATTTTTCCATTTAATACTCAGCAATCTTTACATTTATACTCTTAGCTATTTATTTTTCTTTTCTAAAATTATGTGTCAATATTGTGTCCTAATTTGATATTACTAATTAACACTTTCATAAATTCCAATGTATAAACTGATAAACTTCAAAGAAACCCAAAAATGCAACAAAGAAAAGGAAAGGAAAAGAAAAGAGAAAAAAATGACTAGCTTAACAATACAAAAAATTCTAAGTCTACCTTTGGCTGAAGGGTAGTGGAGGATACCGCATATTTCATGCTTTAACTTATTAAATTCTCAAGGAAAACTAGTAGAAATGTCCCTCAAAAATATATTTACTTTCTAATTTCCAGAACCTGTGACTCTTACCTTACAGAGCAAAAGAGTGGATATTACCTTACATGACAAAATACATAATTGAGTGTGAGATAATAAACAGTGGAAGAATTTTGAGGGTCATGATGGAAAAAGTCAATCATGTAGAGACTATTGCTGGAAATATGGGTGCTATGGTTTCTGCTGGAGATGGCGCAGAAGGGAATTAGACACACGATGGAGAAAGCTTCTATAATTAATGCCAATATACATGTCATAAAAGAATGTTGCAAAAATATGAACACTATAAGTGCTTTTTGTGAAGGTGCATAAGGTGATATAGGGCACTTTACTAGCAACTGGATGAAAAGAAATGTGTGTTAATAGTGGCAGCAAGCTTGGCTAAATTATGTCCTACTGTAATGTGAAAAGTAGCAGAATTTGCAAATGAAGAACTTGCACATTTAGCTAAGGAGAATGCCAAGCAAAGTGTCAAAGGTGTGCCTTTGTGTCTTCTTTCTGTTCCTAGTAAAATGAGAGAGGGAAGGGATATAAAATGGAGGAAAGGATTTTTAAGCAAAATTTTTAATATTCTATTACTGTACCCACATGAAATTACTACAGTCCTTCAGTAAACTCACTAATCTCATATTCAGAAAAGCCAATGCATGTATGTTTTGCATAGAATAAGATTAGATTAGGCAGTCCTTTCTGTTATCATTAGATACCTGATCACTACACATTTATTTTTATTTTTACATTAAAAAGCAGGACCTGTTCATATCTGTCCTCAATTTATTTTTTAAAGATTAGTCATAAATAACAAGAAAAATAAATTAATTTTACCTTAGATCTCAAGTTCTCAAATAGGCCTATCAGTGACTTGTGAGCCATCCTTTTTTCTTGGTTTTGTTTTATTTTGTTTTGGTTTTTGTTTTGGTTTGTTTCTTAAGACACAGATTCTCTGGTCTTATTTCTGAATTGATTTGCAGAGGTTGAAGACTGGATACATATGTTTTTCAAGGCTTTGCCATGTATTGTGTTAATCAACCAATTCAGAAAAATTGAAATTACAGAGCAGAGCTGGATTTGCCTCCCATTTCTTAGATACATGCTATGTGTCAGATATATATTAGATGAATTTTATATAAAATATCAATTTTGTTTTACAAGTAGATCTGCTTCATATTTGGCAAATCAATGTTCAAAGAAGTTATACAAATTCTCCAAGCCAGCAATTAGAGAAAACTGACATTTGACTACATATTTACCTGACTCCAAAACTCATAATTAGAAAATCAGCATAGAACAATGGAATACACACTGTACTTATCACATTCCCATATACATTCTTGCTGGGCAAATCATACTGGGCAAGTTGTTTAACTTCTCATACTTTGTTTTGCTCTGTTTGAGAAAGAGCATGATGATATGTCTCTCAGGTAATCATTATGAACATTGAATTAACTCGTGTGCACAATAGTACTTTGCCAACCGTACTTAAAGTGCCATGCTTCTGTCATTTTTTCACTATGGTTTTAACTCTTACCTGTCTTAATTGTTGAGCAAGCAAAATATGCCATGTTATTTGACGGAAGTAACAGCTCACAAATGCCACATCCACTGTCAGCTGTTTTTATTCTTGCAGGTCTAAGAGCTCCTGAGTGCTTACTTCTGGAGCCAGACGGGACTGTGACTTCAGTCCCAGCTCTGCCATTTGCTGAAAGTATAATCATGGACTAGTCTTTCCATGGTTTTAATCAGTCATCTGAAAGATGCCAGTGACTTGAGGTTTAAATTAAATTATACTGTGTTAGCAGGATAAGGCACACTCTGTGGGGATCCACTGGCATTGCCTTGGGAACAGCAACACAGGCACAGCATAGAAGAATGCCCTCTGTGAGCGGGAACTGCAGAGCACAGAAAGACCCAAGGCCAACCGCAATGCCCCTGGATCTTGATTCTCATTTAGCTTTGCTCACATTTCTGTCAGCAAGATGACTTCTGCTGTGGCTACTCTGCAGCACAGTCTCCATAAGGAGCCTCCAGGAGGGAGGGAAGAGGGAGAGCATTTAATTACTCAGCCCATCCACAGTGTGCCATAAACGCATTCACATGCAGAGTAGAAGAAAAGACGTCTGTTTTGACACAGCCAGTGACCAGTTATGAGGGCAACCATAAGTTACTTAGTGCCATTAAATAACTTAGAACACTCTCTTCTGCTAATTTAACAAGGACAGAAATAGCTGCCATTGAATGAATTCCTGAGTCAGAGACTACGCTGGACATTTTCAGGGGGCTAACTGTAGAACTCTGAATGAACTACACTTCATAATGTAGATAAGGGATTGAGGCACAGAAAAGTTCAGCAAAGTGTTAAAGATCTGAGAAATCTTGGTGGTTGGATTGAAAGGGATTCTGATCACCCGTAAAGCCCCAGTCCTTAGGATGCAATATGATGTCTCCGGTGGAAGCACCTTTGTCCAGCACTGTTAGTCTTTTTAGCAACTACCATTTCTTGTTATGAGAGAGAGAGGGAGAAAGAGGTAAGAAGAAAAGTCAAACAGGTAGATGATAGAGTGTATGTGTGTGTGTGTGTGTGTGTGTGTGAATACATAACACTTTGTGATATCTCAAACCATGCCGTGGATCTCATGGACATATCTTTTGTGCTCCACTCAAATTTTGGCACAGGTGTGCAGAGCAGCTAGTTCACAATCAGCTCCCAACCACCAGTATCATCATGTGCTTTGTAGATGAGGTGTGGTCCACTCTCCTGAGGTCTGTTCACAGTGTGCTCAATCGCTCTCCCTCCCACCTCATCAAGGAGATTCTACTGGTGGATGACTTCAGCACCAAAGGTAAGAAAACCACTCAGGCTTTCTCCCCAAAAGTCAAAGTTTGGCACAAGACAATTGTAGCTTGGGTGGTAAAAGTATATGCTAATTTGACAAAGCATAAACATTTTTAAATGGAGTCTTAGAGGCATGAGCCTATCTATGGGAAATTCAAGTTATCTGAGGTTTTATCCAACTGTCTTCTGCTTCCGCTTAGCTGTGACTTTCTTACAATGTAGGAGTCACTTTTATAATGACAGCTCCTTGCAAATGGGAATTTTGATGTACCTGAGTCCAGAAAGTATTCCCTACAATTTCATATGTCTTTTTCATGGAATCTAATAAGTAAATGTCCTGCAATTAATAGAATGCTTTTCCAACTGTAATAACTGGATTTAAGCTCTGAGGAGAACAGAATGTAAGCCCTATAGCTTCTTCCTCAGCAGCAAGGAAGATTGTACCTCTGGTTAAGTGTGGTGAAGAGAAATTTCCAAGGGGCCTAGAGAGGTATAGTTTCAACAGAGTTCAAAATCAGAGTCCACCATGATCGTTACATTTATTTCTGTTTGCTACAGTAAAGAATCTCACCATTTAGATTGTCAAATAATTTCTATATGTAGGCCTCACAGGGCCAGCGATGGCCGTATTACGTATTTCCGGAATGTAACCCACGCATTTAATTTTGGAAACTAGGAGGAGCATGACAACATTCCTAGAGCAGCTTAGCCTTTATCTGTGGCCATGGTGATCCGAGTGGTTTGTTTAGCCTCACGATTCTTTCTCTAATCACACTGAGGTCAAGAAGCAGTGGAATGCCCGAAGAAAACTAACTGAAAACTTTAAGATGTGGCTTTGAAAACATAAGCAGAAATAGTATTCAATTACTAACCAGGAAAAACATCCCTTAGTGAGGGGCAGATCCATATCTTGTGGGACCTGCAACTCATATAATTTTCAGGGTCCTTTTTAAGAAATATAACATAAAACTCACAGGAGAGTGAGCCACAAAATATTCCTATAAGCTCTTCCTACGTAGAAGAGATGATAATAGCTTAATTATTCCCAGAAGTGAATGAAAGCCATAGAAATATATCCTTAAGCTTCCCCCAGTTCTCTTTTAGCTACATTGCTCTGTGACTTGTGAAAGGAGCAGGAACTTTGGACTGAGGGGTTGCCAGAGCAAGGAATGTCAGTGCTCTTAACCAGCGACAGTTCTATCAGCTTCTTGTCCAAGTTTTCCCGTTTGCACACCTTGCTTAGCCTCTCCCTTTTGACTGGAGAAGTCAAGGAGCTTCAAATATTGAACCCAGATAAAATACTTCTAAAATAATTTCTCATTTCAGGTAATAAAATTATAACCCAAGGAAGAAAATTGAGTGAACTGTAGTAATATCACAGTTTTTGGAATTTCACATGACGGAAATGCTTCTGGAACAGACCTAGTTAATTAAAGGGTTTCTTCACTTATTCTTACAGACTACCTAAAAGATAATTTGGACAAATATATGTCTCAGTTTCCAAAAGTTCGGATTCTTCGCCTTAAAGAGAGACACGGCTTAATAAGAGCCAGGCTGGTAGGAGCACAGAATGCAACAGGTAGGAAGCTACTTCTCATTCTTTGTTTTCAGTACATTTTGCTTTAAATTAAAATGCTTTCCAAACATATGGGAAATCTGAAAGAATAGCACAATGAGCAGCCACCCCTGCATCAGTTAATTCTGAGGTGTAGCCTTTTGAAATATGGGCCTCGCCACACATATGTACACACACACATTCTTACATACTTCTTTCCAAGCGCTTAAAAGTACATTTACAGGTTTTATAGCACAATACTGCTAGGTATTTTACAGGCATTACTGAAGAAGGGGAATAGTCTGTTAAATAAACATAACTTGCATATCTAAGTAACACCTATGAACATTCTTTTTAAGTTTTCTCATTTTTCCCAAAATGATTTTTAAAGGTATCTAAGTTTCATGGGCTTAACTAATTATTTTATCTTCTCATTCTTTCACTCTAGAATAGTCAACTCGATATGCTGTGTTAGCATATTATTGCATCTTTGCCTTATTTAATAATCCAGACCATTTGTTTGGTTCAATTGTCATGGTCTAAAATTTTCTGTTTCCTTGCATTATGCAGAGGATAGGTATTTTGGATATGAGCAATATATAGAATGCACTATATAAGTAATAAGAATTATATACTTCTCATAGCTTTGTATCAAGTGGTATATAATGTTGGACTATCTCTTTGTTAGTAAAATTTGATTATCTTGACAGCTGGATCTTTTCAGTGGTAGTAGAAAGTAGTTTGTTGGTTAACACTTTAATCCATGAGAAGACACCAATTTCTCTACATTGTACCCAGTAGCTCAGCATCCACTAGTAATCTTTGCTCAAATCAATTATACTGGGGGCTAAAAAAATTGTTTTTGTACGATTCTTTCCACTTTTTTTTTAAAGCTGGTACTCATTTGTAATAAAGCAACATCCCTGTCCCTGTCTCTCTCCTTCCCTGTATCTCCTCCTAGCCCTGTGATTTGACCCTCACCATAAGTACAGGAGACAAGTATAGTAATTTCCTCATTTTAGAGATAAGAATACAGAGGCACAAAGAGGTTAGGACCCACCTGAGTCCTCTCAGCTCGTCAGTGGTAAAGTCAGCCTTGGTTCCCTAATACCTTGGCTCTGGAGTCTGCTCTCAGCCAGTACATTTTGCTGCTTCAGGGCATTTACTCTCACTCTGCCTCCAGAAGTCCTGGCACTGCTGACCTTCACTCACTTTGGCTCAAATGTGTTCTGGTAAATTTTCTGCTCACTGGAGATTCACCTTGTTGCAACTTGACCTTCAATGCAGCACTCTTTTCCTTGATTTGCTAACAATTTTCTTTTTGTAGTAGAAATTTTTAGTGAGCAACGAATTCATCACACCAAAGTGGCTGCTGTGAGAGCTGAGATTCTTTGTGTGAGCCTGCATTTGGAAAAATTAAATGGCACTCCATGCTTAATTTTCTTTGAAGAGTAAATAGCTATGAATGATGCACAAGAATTCATATAGATAATTTTTCAGCTGAGATATGGGTGAAGAACTTGTCAAGTCATACAGGAAATGCAAATATCCTAGTGCAGAAATGGGTTTGGTATATTCAAAATAAAGAGAAAAGATTCATTTTGATTGTTGAGTACTGACCACTGAAAGTGTTATAATGTTACTTTGGACAGGCAAAGAAGACTTTGTACAGTTGTATGCCTCACTTAAGGGGTAGAGACATCATTTTTAATATAATATGAAACCAGTGCAGGATATAACACATACAGTGCAGTGGTCTGATTTACATTTTAAAAGCTCATTCTGGCAACCATATATTGAAAGATGAGCAAAGTGAAGAAATCACTTAGGACATTGTTACAATGGTCTAGGATCAGGGCAGTACCAGGAAGCCCAGGGAAGCTGTCCAATTTATAATACATTATTAACCTTGAGCCTACAGGACTTGTCATGAAATCAGATGTCAAGAGAGTAGAAATGAGAGAGATCAGAAACAAACTCTGGGGTGGGAACCTGAGCGTCATGGTGGGTGGCGGGTCACAACCAGAGAAATGGGTTTGGGACTGTAGTCAAATTCTGATTTTGTCCATGTACGTTTGAGAAGACCATTAGATATTCCTTTAGAGACAGCTGATAAATCCATGGCCAAAACTGTTTTTGATAAAGATTTCTCTCTGCCTACAGGGCACTAAGTCTGTTAGCAATGACCACTAGAGTAGTCTGAACTGTGAGAAACTATGGGAGCATGTCTTCAGAAAAACTAGATTAGAAACATTTACAGATAGTTACAGTTGCACTCATAAAATAATGTATTCGAATTTAACAACAGTTCAAAATGAAAAATGTAAATTTGTTTCTCAGACATTCTTCAATGCCCTCGAGAGCATGAGCTCAGTTTTGATACAGTAGTTTTCAAATTGTTTTGACAATGACCCATGTTAAGAAACAAATTTTACATCAGATGCCAGTACATGTTTACATACCTAACTCCAGAAGACAGTTCATTAAATAACATGTGCAGTGGGCTCTAGGACCTTCTTTTACGTATCATTAATGTTTCTGGATTCTGGACAGGTCCACCAAATTGGATAATTCACTAAAGTGTCACAAATCCTAGCCTAAAAAGCCCTATCTGGCTGTATCTTAACTGATTGTCACTACCTAGTGGAGAGATGTTTCTCAGCCTATCTGAAAAGAACTTTTTAATATACAATCTTTGTGGTCGACCTCTTTGTAAACTATAGTAAATTGTAATTCCTTTTAAAAATAAATAAACAAATAGATATTCAAATTATATTTACTTAGTACATAGCCAATCCTCCCTATCTATGGGCTCTACTTCCAAGGTTTCAGCCAACCTGGGGTTGAAAAACAGTCAAAACAAAAATTACATCAGCACTGAACAAGTGTGAACTTTTTCCTTATTGTGATTCTCTAAGCAATATGGAGTAACTATTTACATAGCAATTGTATTGTATTTATATTTATATCATATTATGAGAGATTTTTAAAGGATATGGGAGGACTTGCATAGGTTATGTGCAGATACGATGCATTTTGATGTAAGTGACTTGAGCAACAAGGATGTGGACTCCACACGGAGTCCTAAAACCAATGCCACCTGCATACTAAAGGATGACTCTCTATATAACTACGAAAGAAAAGAACCAATAAATTAATAATTTCCTTGGAAAGTCACTCTAAAGTTTCAGAATACTCACTCTCAATTCCTGCTACCAGCTCCTAGAGGCAGCAGTGCAGGTGGCACACACTTTGAGGGCTATTATAAAAGGTTCAAAGTACAGGAGGAAAGCACAAGTATGTGTCACAATGGTGTAGAAACAGCCTCACCCATTACATCCTGGGATGTACTATAGGTACATCCAACCCTCCTGCAATAGGCCCTACCCCAGGGGAGAATTCAAAAGTTGTCAGGATCCCTTACCAGCTTCAAGTGAGGCTGTAATTCAGAGACTGGCTTTGAACAGGGCTGGTCTGGGTGTGAGTCTTCTAAAATTCCACAGGGCACTGCCCAGCCCTCACAAGAGGCAGACTAGAGGCAGCCCAGGCCCTGAAGAGTCCTGTGAACCAGAAGTGAGCAAAGGTAGAAGGCAGAAATGTTCTCTGGAGCACGTGAGCCAAGCAAAGAGACAGAGGATAAGAAGCCAAGTGCAGACTGGGAAGGCCTTGGTAGCTCCTGTTCCCTGAGATGTGAAGGGAGGCAGGCAGCAGGCAAGGGTGAGATCAGATCCAAGGACATACAGAAGACCAAGGAAAGCAGTCCATTTCCATCTCAGGTTAGGATCAGCCCCTCTGAAAATCTGAAAAAAATCATTTACAAAATAATAGTGACCATCAGTAATCTATGTTACCATATGCAACATCCTCTATGCATTTAGTCTTCATAGCGTGATAAGTTCTTCACCTGAGTCTGACTGAGGGAAAAATTCAGGATTATCAGTTTCTTTCTGTGAATGAGGGGGTCAGAAGGTCCAAGCGGATTTCAAACATTGAGAGGCAATGGATCTGTAAAAGTTGTTCACTATATGCAGAAGGGCAGATTCACCAGTAAGAGTCAGAGTAAAGATCAGATTCTCTTTAATCTCTGTCATGAAAAAATCATTCGGAAAAATTCTTGCCGTTGCAGTAAGCATTCCAAAGACTCAGGGACCATATAACAACTGAGACCTAACTCCTGACCAACTCAAATATTCCCTGAAAAGCAGCAGGGGATGTGCTGTAAATTTCTACAACTTGTTTCTGCTGCAGGTCAAATGAGCAATTCTTTCAGTGTCTCTTATATGCCATAATGTAAAATAAAATGGCAAGCTAAAGCCACATCATTCTAGTGCTTATTGGTGCTGGCAGCAATATCACATGCTGGTCAACTGAATATAAGTAGGAAGTCCAAGCTCAAAAATGAGCCAAAGCTGTTTGGCTCACTCTGTAGCATTGGGTTAGTAAAAATAAAAAATATTAAATTACAATGAAACCCATGTGCAAACAATCCAGCATTACTGGAATCTAGTTTTAGGAGACAAAATCCTGCCAATTTCCAAGCAAGATCAGATTAATTATTCTGAGCTTGAGTTTAAACATTTATTTTAAAAAGTAAACAATACTATCAATTGATTAAAAATTTAGGTATTAGAGAGATCTTAGAAATATCCCCAAAAGACGGACCTTAATGAAGTTCAGTAATTTGCTAGGGAGAGTAGAGTTGGGGTGAAGGTGGTTGTGTGTGACTTCAACACTCTCCTAATTCCACCGGTTCTCTCCACCTCTCGGCATCAGCCACAGACAGTATAATGTCCACCACAATGTCACCCTGCCGAGAGACAGTAATACCCAGAACTACTTTATCTAACACAGTCCTGAGATCTTTGGAAGTAAAATGACTGGGATCAGAGCACTGGCATTTCATCATGAGTCAACTACTCCTCCTCCAAAAAAACAATATAAAATTCTACACTATATTTGGGGCAAATGTGGATTCCTTCAGGCCCTGGCAACAAATGAATGAGAATTTTGTGAGCATCTGTGCTAGGCAAAAGAGAATGCAGACAATCCCAGCTGTCACTGAGGCCTGAGTAAATTGATCCAAGCTCCTTTGATCCAGTAAGACTTCCATGGGGTCAGCGGGAAGGTGGTGCAGTAGAAAATGCTCTTTAAACCCTGGGTCTGAATGGACCACAAGTAGGAGTGGTGAGAGAAAGGAGACTGGATTTAACAGACTCTGTGCCATTATCCAAGTGACCTTCACAAGCCCTCTACATCTACATGTTTCTGCGAAATTGCCCCTTTGCACTATGGGAGAGGGGCCTGTGCAAGAGGACATGCTAGTGAATAGTCTATTTAGACTGCTGTAGCAAAGTACTGCAGACTGGGTAATTTTTAAAGTACCTCTCTGATAGTGCTGGAAGCTAGGAAGTGCAAGATCAAGTAGCTAGACAGATTTAGCGTCTGAAAAGACAGAGTCTGTGCTAAAAATGACACCCTGAGCTAGGAGTGGTGGGACAGCACACTGGGAGGCTGAGGCAAGAGGAACAGAATCTGGAATCTAACCTCGGCAGCTTTATGGTTTAGCAAGAATTGGTCTCAAAATAAAAAGTGAAAAGGGATCAGAATATAGCTCAGTGCAAAGGCCCTGGATTCAGTCCCCATTACTGAAAAAAAAAAAGAAAAAAGAAGGCATCTTCTTGTTACATCGTCAAATGCCAGGAGGCCAAAAGTGGCTAACAAGCTCCCTTGAGGCTTTTTTTAAGGGCACCGATTCCATTCAGGAGGACACCACCTTTGTGGTCTAATCGTCTTGAAAGCCTGACCTCTTACATACCCTTACCCTGGGAGTTAGGTTCCAGGTGAATTTGGGGAGTACACATAAACAGAACAGAACAGGACCAATAACCTTTGATTACCAGAAAAGCTCTGGCCCCCTAAAAATTGTCCTCTCCATCATGATCAGGAGATGTAACCAGTATCTTTGAGAGAGAAGGCTACAGGGGAAGCTTCTGCCTAACAGAGCTATTTCTGTCCAAAGAGATTTTTCAAGAACTCTTCACCTAAATCTTGGGTAAATTTTGGGCCTTTATCTTCACGCAAAAATTCCATTGACGACCAGATGATTAATACAGTGCTGAGTTTCACTGCCTGAGAGACAGTTTATAGATTTCATTAATCATGACACATCACCCCAGTAATGATGCTCACCTTTTTTAAGCCTTCCCATACTCACAGTTCTGCCTCTTTCTTGCATTTTTTAAAGAGCATAAGCTCTGGGACGAGCCTCACTTTTTCTAATATGACCAGCACCAAGCAGCGGGGCACCTTGGAAGAGTTACTCTAATTCTTTGTTCTTCAGTTTCCTTTTTTCCTTTTTAATCAAGTTTATTGGTGTATTTTAGGTCTACGTAATGACTACATCATCATAGGGAATCTGTACGTATACAGGACATAACTTGATTTTTTCCCATCCCAGGGCCTTCCTTCCCACCCTTCTTCCCCTCATCATTCACCAAAGCACTGTTTCCACCCTTCCATTCTTTTCTCATCATTTTCTCATCTCCCTTTCCTCCTCCCCCATAGTTCTCCTTCTAATTTAGACAATTTTCTCCTATTTCAAAATACCTGTTATACATTTTGGTCCTTATTTATACTTTCAATTTTCCTTATCTTTTAAGAGGAATAAAAATCAAACTTATCCTGTAGATTGTGGTAAGGATGAAAAAGGACAACCCTGTAAAATGCCCGGAATAAAGTCTGGAATATACTCAGCACTTAATAGATGGTAACCAGCATCAGCTGAGCAGCCAGGTCCTGGAGTGGTCAGTGAAAACAGAAAGGCAAAATGAAGCTGACCACCAAGCCTTAATTGCTCACAGCAAAAGTACTGGTAAACAGGAGAAAGGGCTGGCTTCTTCCATGGGAAGGCACTGCATGGCGAAGCAGAGCAAAGCAGGAATCAGGATCATCTTCCTGCGGATGGAGCAGTGAATTCTGAGCCGGAGTGGAGAAAAGTATAATTACCAGTAGTGTGGCCTGGACAGAGGCTGTGGCCTGGACATGGGTTCTGAAAGGAGGCACCTGGACTAGGAGTGCAGCTACATGCAAGAGCAAGGCCGGTGGAGGAGAGACAGCCAGAGGCCTTGACTGCAGCTCCCTGCAGAGACTGCAGTGCCCTGGCTGGCATGAAGTCTGAGTGGAAGAGAATCTCCCCCTCCTGAGGTCTGCCAGGGGAGACCTCCTCATTTCCGCAGATGGGCCTGGGAGGTCACAGTTGCTTTGGGCCGGGGATGATTATTCACCTTATTATTAATCACACACACACACACACACACACACACACACACACACACTCCTCCACTGGTACTAAATCACTTAGAGTGCTGTGCATGCTACTGAGTTTTCGTTGGAGGGCTGAGAGCATTACTCCACACAACAGGAAATGATAAGCTGTAATAAGTGTTTCTGTCTTCCAGTTTCTTTTTCTCTCATAACACTTTTTACAAGCTGCGCTCAGACACACGCATCATGAAATTTGCCATCTTAGCCACTTTAAGTGTAAGTCCAATAATTTTCACCCATGCAACTGACCTCCAGAGCTCTTTCCAGCTATTGAAAATATTACTGTGTCCACTCAGGACAGCTCGGTGCCTGCTGCTCCCCTCCGGTAACTCCTGACACCTCTAACTCCTCCTACTTCCTCCACTTCATTTAGGCTCATAATATAAAAATTATAACTTTAGTGTCCCTCTGGTTTTCCAAAAAATAAATGTCCACACCTTCCAGCCCCAGAATTAATGGTACCTACTTTCCTTAAAAGGAACTTTAGTACTGACCCAAATTCTAAGTATTCCTTTCAGAGACTTGCTTCCCACACTAAATAGTTTATCAGGGTTTTTCCCTTTCTTTCTAAGCATGACTGATACTTACCCATCAAAATTCCTATGTGCAGAATTTCTTCATGTTATTACAGAATGCCATGTCAGGCACCAGAAATGCAATAGGAAGAGCAGACTTCTGTCTTACAACCATTGGCATAATCCCTGAAGCCTCCATGCATGAAGTGCGCACTCAGTAGATTGTATTTTTACCCTTTTTTTGCACTCTCTAGGTGATGTGTTGACATTCCTAGATTCTCATGTAGAATGTAATGTTGGTTGGTTAGAACCTCTTCTGGAAAGAATTTATGTAAGCAGAAAGAAAGTGGCCTGCCCGGTCATTGAAGTCATCAATGACAAGGACATGAGGTAAGATTCATGTCTCGTCTGTACTTCTAAGCACACCTTTACCCACAAGCAGTAAACAATGATGGTCCTAATAGGAACATTGCTGAAAAATCTAAGAAGTGAGTTTTTCATTCACTTGAATAAATGCAAATATAGCACAGATATCTTGTGTGCAGAGCCTAGTATCCAATAACATATTTGGCTACTCCTAATTCTTAATACCAATAAGTTCCACTATTTGCTGTCAAATTCATCCCCCTTTATGCTCAGCTGAATCCTAAGATACTTTCCTCAGTTTTAGTCCTTCCTTTTGTGGTCAGATTATGTGTGCTTCTAAATTGTTTATTTCTTCCTCAAAAATGGCCAGGGTCCACCCCAGCATGGCAGCACACACCTGTAACCCCAGCACACTGAGGGCTGAGGAAGTAGGATCAGAAGTTTAGCCCCCTGAGTGACTTAGTAACCCTGTCTCAGAATAAAACATTTTTAAAAACAGACTTGGTATCTATCTCAGTCCAAAGGCCCTCAGTTCGGTCCCTCGTACCACAAAACAAGACAAGCAATTACTTTCTAAGTGTAAGTTAAAAGCAAGCAATCCAACCAGTTAGCCATCAGTGTAAATTGTACTAAAAAATTTTCTGGACGAAACTATTAAATGGTGCTGACCTAATATCACCTACATCAGTACCTGCTCTGTACATGAGTAAGTCTGGAGCCACTTGATGATGCATGTACAGATGCACATAATCTCAAGTCACACTTTGTTCTTTGTTACTGTTCTTGTTTGTTTGTTTATTACAAAATTAGTTACATGACCGTGGACAACTTTCAAAGAGGCATCTTTGTGTGGCCCATGAACTTTAGTTGGAGAACAATTCCTCCAGATGTCATTGCAAAAAACAGAATTAAAGAAACTGATGTGATAAGGTAAGTGTGTGAAATTTAAGACTAGGAAGCAGTCATAAGGTTTTTTGTAAAGGTACAGAAAATTTCATCAAATAGCTCTAACCACTCACTCTATAAATCAAGAGTTGCATCTAGCCAAAAGATCACTAGAGAAAAGTTTTCCTGAGAAATTAGTTTTCTACTACCCGAACTCATTTTTATATATGCAATTGAACAATGTTTAGCCATAAGCTTAGAGAAATTCACAAATACTCTTCCTGTCCTCTGGGATTTGTAACCTAAGAAACAAACACTAGTTGAATGTGCTGCACTAATATACATAATCTTAAATAAACATGAGTGAGAACTGAAAGACTGAGTAATAGTAACGGAAATATCATTATAATAATAGCTATGGTGAGATTGTCTTGCACAGTGAAATCCTACTCTCTCCATGGGACAGGTGCCAAATTCTGTGAATAAATTAAGAGACACAGAAGCTCAATATAAATTAGACTTTGGGATTTATTACTAAGGCAGATTTAAGAGCACTGGCTGGCTTGGAAGCCAAAGGAGTGACTCTTGTCGTTTCCACAGAAACTAAACGTGGAGCACAGGCACCAGCCAGCCCCAGGCAGAGCAGGAGAATGCTTATTCCCGGTTGGAGAGAGAGCTTGAGCAGGCACAAGTGGACAAGTTACCACCAGTTAACAAGCTGTGCACTGCAACCTACTTTCCCAAACTTACCCTCCAGTAAATCACTTCTCTGATGCCTGTTTTGATATTTCCAGAATTGATATTCCAGGCAGTGAAGAAGTTCTACCATCTATTGTGCACAGAATGCCAAGCATTCAACCATCTCCTTAGCCCTAGAAGTGGTGGTTTTCAGTTTCTGGAAATGAGGATATCCAGACTTTAAAAAGTTCAGTAATTTTTCCAGGGATACACAGATAATAAAAGAACAATTTGAGCCCATCTCATACCTGCCGAAATTTAACACTCTTTTTCTAATCATAAACATAAAGAACCTTCCTGGTTTTTTTCCAGAGTCCCATTTTGAGGGTCATTCTAGTGGTTGAGTTGAAATTACGTTCAGTATAATGTTAGGAAGAGAATGCATTCTGGATAATCTGGTAGGAATGAGTGGGACACAGATGGAATCAGGTACATAACTGGCAGGCAGGAGCAAGTGGTGTGAGTCAGGGATTACCCTACCCTTACAGGTACCAGACATCCTGAAGGCAGAGCAGATTCTCCACTGGCTGAGTGGTGACCACCACAGAAGTAATCAAAGCTTTTTCGAACTTCTACTTAAAATGTGATCAATAGGAGTGATGAAGGTTCTGGATTCAGACACCTCTGAACCTCAGCTTTATAAATTACTAGACCTATAAACTCTAACTACCTTGAGTCTGTTGTTTTATTTTTACAGGAAAACTAGCAGAAGTTGCTTCCATTAATTATTCTGATACTTTAAGCAGATTATATTTATGAAGTGCTTCCCACACAGCTCCTTTACCACATAATGGGCTGTCAGTCCAATTTACCTGTGGTTGGGTGCAGTTCCGTGGAATGGTGGAGTGCAGAATCAAGACAGATTTCCAAACTGTGAGCCTCGTATGTGTGATCCACTCTCTCTGGACTGTGGGGAAGTTTCTTACCTTCTCTACATGTGATGCAGTTTCTTAATAATGATGTATAATCCCAGGATTTTTGCAAAAATTAAGTTAATAAACAGGTAATACAACAGTGCCTCCTTCTATCTTAACTGTAAGTAAATCTTGTTAACTCTACATCCTTGTAGAGTTAGTGTCAAAGTTAGGACAGAAAGGAATCTTAGTTTCAGGCCACATCTCTGTTGACATCAACCAAGCTCTGCCACCATAAACCTGGCAAACTCGTCAGGTTTTGAAGGTGTATTTGTGATTCCACCCCAAGACCTCCCTGCACTCAGTAGCCTGTAACTCTGGTGCAAAAGAACAAAGGACCCACACTACAAGTTGAGCTCCTGGGAGATTCAAGTTTAAAAAAACAATCTTTTCTTTACATAGGTGCCCTGTCATGGCAGGTGGATTATTTTCTATTGATAAAAATTACTTTTTTGAACTTGGAACCTATGACCCTGGCCTTGATGTTTGGGGTGGAGAAAATATGGAGCTCTCATTCAAGGTATTACCAAATTTTTCTTTACAATCAGCATCTGATCACTTTCATTGATTTAATTTTACTAAGGTAGTTAGATATGTAATTAACCCAGTGTAAATTTCCCAGAAATTTAGGGTCTATGAATTGTTTCATAGCCCATATTAAATTGGAAGAATTGCTGACTGTTGTGAAATTTATTAGAGTTTTTTAAAGATTTCACAATAATTTTCATTTCACAATGAAATGAAATAATTTTCTATTTAATCTCATAATTTAATATTCACATCTCACAATAATATTATCACAATATTATTTCACAATAATATTAAGATCATTTCTATATTTCAGTAAAGGGGAAATGATTTCCTGCCTTTCATTATAAATGCAGTGGTACTGGTACTTGGTACAAAATAACTCCCCTGGGATCTCATCCTACTGTGTTGGAAGTCCTAGAGTCAACTCACAAGGGGTGAGCTTGCAGAATGCGCATGACAGAAGTGGAAAAGAGGACCTCTGGGAAGGCCACCACGGGCCAACTGTGTCCCCACACAGCTCCTTTGGGGGGTTTATTCGATGGTTTATGCCATCACTGATCAGCATCTAAGAAAACCTTAGCAATGGCTGAGAGTAGAAGCATCTACCAAGCAGCTACTTTCCTGTGGGTTTTGGACAGTCTGCATTAAAAGGGGCGTGACTCTGGAGCTCCTCCTGGCAAATGGTGTTTAAATTCTATGCCACAGCCTTACGAGTCTCCCCGGGGTGAGAGAAGGGGAAGGTGAACATCCATTCATCTTTCTGTTTCAACCACAACAGGAACTCATATTGTTTTACACACTGGGATTTCAGATTTCTTTACGGGGAGAAAAAAGGTTCACATAGCCAATTAAGAAAGGAAAAATCTCTATTAATCTTGATGTGGTCTAGCATCACAATATGCAAAATTAAATGAACTTGTTGAGTTTTACTTTTTATCACGGAAGTGTTTTCTAACTTCAAAGTATTACATCGAACATGCAGAGACAATCGCCGGGTGCTCTCTACCCATTGTTAAGTGCTCATGATTGTGGACAGTAGTTTTATGATTGACACTTATCATCAAATTATTCCAGGTGTGGATGTGTGGTGGCGAAATTGAGATTGTGCCCTGCTCCCGGGTGGGTCATATCTTCAGAAACGACAATCCGTATTCCTTCCCCAAAGACCGCATGCAGACGGTGGAGCGGAACCTGGTTCGCGTTGCCGAGGTCTGGCTCGATGAATATAAAGAGCTGTTCTATGGCCACGGCGACCACCTCATAGACCAAAGGTTGGACGCTGGCAACCTCACCCAGCAAAGGGAACTGCGGAAGAAACTGAAGTGTAAAAGTTTTAAGTGGTACTTGGAGAATGTCTTTCCTGACCTAAAGGCTCCCATTGTGAGAGCGAGTGGTGTGGTAAGTTTACTTGGCAATTTAAAATCTTGCTCCATAAAAAAACCACAGAAATTCTTTTGAAAATGTCTGGAAAAAGGAATTATTTTCTTATAAATAAATAACAAGTATGAATGCCAGTAAGACAAAGCACAGTTGACGATTAAACAGAGTTGAACCTGAGGGAGGCAGTCGTGTTCGAGGATTAATTCAACAGACACTACTCCGGATTAGGAGACCAGGCAATATTTCAGAACTGGATTGTAGAAGTAAAGGAGACTTGACCTCTTGCTTTGGAATTTAGAGTTCACTAGGGAAAAAGGATAATAAACAGATAAGCAGATGTAAATATAAAACATAATCGCTCTCAGTTAGAGACCAGGCCAAGAAACCTAGGCCTGGAACCCTAAGCTTGCCGGGGCGGGGCGTGCAGGGGAGACCCGCGCCGCATGACCACTGCGAGAGAGGCAGCGGCCGGTCACGCAGGTCCTTGCACGCACAGTAATGATTTTCTTTATTTCCTTCCTTCCTTCCTCTCGATATAGGGGACATGTATTGAGCAAGGTTAGGTAATGGGAAGACAAAATGTAATAAGGTTTAAAAAAAAAAAACTGAAGTTTCAAAGAGGGCTTGAAAAAAACAGGAACCACCAGGGAATGGCAGTAAAACTCCAGAGCACAAGAGATATGAAAAGGGAAAATGTTAAACTAGACACGCTGGGTAAGTGCACAGCTGGGAGAAACGCGAGGAGAAGTAGTCTGGGGAAAGTTTTAAGCCTTCTCAAACCTGTGCTAAGAGTGAGCTGCGTTGGAAGCGGATGGGAAGACGTGCGGGGGTGGACCGCTGAGCAGGTGTCGGGGTGAGTACGGGAGGCGTTACTCAGCTCTTCCTCAGCTGGGGCTATTTTTAACCTCTTGTATTTTGCTTCTAATTTTATCCTTATTTATTAATACTACAAGTATTCATTTGTTTTCTTTAGAAGTTTCTTCTTTTCTCTTCTTCATTCGTGTTCTCGAAAGTAACCATCGGTGAGCCCGCGCTGCAGGCCAAGCCTTTCCAGGCCTTCTTAGAAAGCGAGTTGTACCGAGCACCCGCTCTCCTGCGGGTCAGAGCTCCTGCCAGCAGAAACGCGGCCGAGTAGGGAAGTCCAGCAGGGGCATTTGAAGACTGGAAACTGTCTGAAAATTGGCGCTAATGATTTACAAATTTCAGCTGAGAAAACTATGTGGTTTGGTTATATACAGCATAATACATTATTTTCTCAAAAATTGCCAGAATAGTAGGCACAACCTAGAATTTTTTACCTTGGATAAGTAATTAGAAATGACACATGGATTTTCGCACATTGTCCAATAATAATATGTCAAATACATGCATAAAGTAAATTTACATTTTCTAGGCCCATCCCTGAAACAGGAAAAAAATCCCAACATACTAAATTCTTCCTTTTTTAACAGAATCTCCGCTGGAGCATTACTAAACTTTACCCAGCAGAGGGCACTATAAAACTATCTTTTAGCTCTGCTGTAACCCTGAGCAGGTAGTTGGAAGTGTGAAGGCAAAGGACACAAGCATGGGAACTAAAGTGAAAACCTTTAGTTTATGCGCTTAATAAGTTAACGTTACGATAAAATAAGTTCTAAAAGGAGTGCTCATGAAGTTTCTCCAGAGATCTCATGAAATAGGGTTCCCTGGTGCCGTATATCAATGTGCAGCAATTATTTTTAAAATGATTTTAACAGATCCTTTCCTTCCATTGTCGTTTTATTTTTTCTTTGCTTTCTCTAGAAAAATGTTAATAAACGTGTCACTTGCTCCCCCTTGAAGCAGTTACTAGGGAATTTTATCCCTATTTTAAAATTCAGGATAAGATTACCTGGACCGTTACCAGAATTGACAATCTTGAAACATCCTAAGGAAGTAGACTCCACATTGTTTGTCTCGTACTGCCATACTCAGGTTTCTCTTCAGATTGTATGAATCTTTCACCTTTTCTCATACTCTATGTTTTCCAGCCTGTATACTTATGAATTTAAATCCAGTGAAAATTCTTTTTTTCAGAAAAGAACAATTTCTGATTGAATCAAATACATTTGAAACTAATAAAAGAATTTTACTAATAATGTTCTCCTTGGACCACATTGTTAGCGAACACCCTGTATGCCTAAGATTTCACAGTTGTGTAATAAGCTGTGGGGAATTCCCTTATCTAGAGTTGGGAAATGAAATAGTTTAATACAGAAAATTAGAAATTTATGCACTGCCTGATTTAAAAGGGTGAGGGGAGGTTGAAATGGCTTATAATAAAATCAGGGAAACAACTCTTTAAAAATAAAAATTCTTTAAAACTATTCACAATGAAATGAAGAATGGCAATTCTTTGCACTTCATAGACCATATATGTAGGAAGAGAAACAGTTCACTGTGAAAGATCTATAAGAAAAAAGAAGATTTTAGATGACGTGAAAGACAGGGATACAGGGACAGAGAGGTGCACCTTTTCTCCCAGTTGCTTCCATGCTTGGCAGAAGGGATTGCATAAAATAAACACAAAGAAATGAATTACACTGGGGATTCTCTAACACTGTTCTTAACAGCATTAGTTGTCCTGCGTAGGGTTCCCTGGTCAACTAACTCTGGGAAACCCTCTGTACCTAGCAGCAAGCTGCACACTAATTCAGGGAGCCTGTTGACCAAGGACAACCTGCTCAGCTGTGTTGGAACCAATGTCCAACCTTCTTTAAAGACTGAAAATTTTCTGCTTTATCCAAAAATACAGAAGCTGATACTTGCTTCTGCTAAGATCCAGAGAGCAATTAGAATAATTTCCCTTCGTTAAACTCCAGGAGTATTCTTCCTTCACACACTTCCATTTGCTCCCCTCTATGAGGTCAGCACGATTGGATTCTTCTTTGCATTGTAACCGTTCACATTCAGTGATGCTCCCATAGTTGTCATTTTAAATTGTGAACAGAAGTTTCTCTGAGGATTTTTGATGGAGGTTCTGTTCCTCGGCAATTATTTTGTGTTCTTTTTTGACACACCTCTCAGACATTAACAACCTGCTACTATTTGTAATGTTTATTCTGTACCTTGAAATTTTGGGAGGGTACCTACCCAATGACAATAGTAAAATTTTCTTCTCAAAATCAAGTGAATGTCAATGCAAGGTCTCTGACTCTAAGAAGAATCTAGATGCCTGGGACAATGGGTAAATCATTTTTCCTAGTACATCATCCCACTGAGGGTCCACCTTTCTGTGAAAGGTTACGATTCTGACTCTGATTCATCTATGCCCAAGTTTTTCATCCCTTCTGCCCCTTGCTTACCAAGCTTGCAAGTGTCCCTGTTCTACTTCTTCCTATATTTTTGGGTCCCTGACCTTGCTTCTTACTTCCTCTAAGCTAAGCTCTGCACATAGAAGTGGGACCAACACACTGGCTGCCTTGTTATGAAATTTGGCAACCCTATGAGCTATGCAGTTTATGATGCAATCTCTTAGAATGATAGTTTTGTTGGGCACTGTAAAACAAAAAGGGGCAAATATAATGTCCCTGGCAACAAAGACCCCACAAGCTCCCAGCTCAGGAGGCTTTTCTGGTTCATATGGTATAGATTCAGCTCTGCATAGATCTTTTAGAAACCTAAAAAGCCTAAATTGTGTTATTAACCTACTACCTTGTTAGCTCTGCCCAAGATGTCAAAGAAGGTGAGGAAATCAACATTTTTCTGCATTAAACAGTGACTGATAGAAAGCACCTCCATATTTGACCCTGTGAATCCATTAAAAACCTGGGGCCCTGCCAGAAAGTGCCTTTACACTTGACTCAATATTAGCTTTCATGACTTTCCTGTAATGAATTGTAGCTCACTTGAATCATTAGAAAGATTCCAAGAGGGAATCGGCTAGAATCTGCCATTCTTTGAAGGACTCAATTTATCTATGAGTCAGTGCTAAGCAGATAGTTCAGAGGGTCAGCCAAGGAACACAGTGGTTTGATTAAATTGCAAGCATGTGCACTGACTTTTAATACATGCATCAGATAAAGCTGAGACAGGAAAATAACTACTTTCCGTGCCATCTTTTGCTCATTTGCCATTCAGTATCAAAGCAAGGGTTAATTAAAAGCTCTGTTTTCTGGCTCTGTGGCTGAATCACAGGCCTAAATTGACAGATTGAAGCTGTACTTTAGCAAGATTACATTATGTCTCTGTTACAGCTAGCGACCAATAAAATCGTCTTGTGCTAAGGAATGCTGTTATTAACTATCTTTTGACCTTATTATGGCTTTATAGTCTGTGTTCTAAATGTGTCTGGATGTTTTATTCTACTTTAAAAGTTTTATTTTTCTTAATTCATATTTTGTATTCTGCTTTTCAGCTTATCAATGTGGCCTTGGGTAAATGCATTTCCGTTGACAACACCACAGTCGTTCTTGAGGAGTGTGAGGCGGGCAGCAAGGTATGCTCAGCTGTGCTTCTGCACCTCGTGCTTGATCGGTGCAGCCGCTGACATGCTTGTTGATTACTTAAGAAATTTATCTTCATTAAGTAGAAATCCATAATTATTCTCCAAACTCCAGTGTAACCATAAGGCTAGTGTAAGAGTCCACCAGGAAGTGCGATGACAGCAACTGAAGCGGTAAAACTGCCTGTACCAACATCTTCCACTGGGCCCAGTATGTGTCATTGACAAAATTGTGTTAATTTTGAAAATTCTTTAGCCCTCAGAAAATGGGAGTAGGGACAATACTTACCTCTAGAGGTAAAGCTGGAATTAGGTAATGCATAAGACACTCGTAGAACAATACTTTATGCTTAGAGCTCTGTGAATATCACTGCAATAAATATAACAGAAAATAATGTAAAAGAAAAGATAACATACAAAGATAGAATGACAGAAAATAAAGAGAAAATATATTTTTAAGTCATCATCCTAAGGAAGCAATTTATTCTCTGACTCTGTCCCACGTGAGTCTTCAGGGAGAAACAGAAGTCATTCCGTGTCCCATGATGGAAATCCCTATAGCAAAAGGCCCACAAATGCAGAACATAACTGCTAAGGGAGGAAGCAGGGCCAGAAAAACAGAACAGGGGTGCCTCCTGCTGTGCTGCAGGCGAGCTGAGAGATCACCCCTCCTTCTCCCGCATGCGTTCCCCACGGGCTCTGCCTTCTATGGGAGTAGCTGTCTGGCTTGGGTGCCGAATATGGCTCACAGGATCACTGGTTTGCACGTAGCAACCAAAACTACAGATTACTCTTTGGTAGAAAAATTACTTTCCATTCACACCAAAGTTTACTAAGTCCTGCTTCTTTGACTTAGAAATGTTTCTTCTATTTTCAAACATATCCCTTCTCCACCTTTTCATTCAAAAAACTGCTCCTAGAAAAATAGGGATCCTTGTTGCTGTAATTCAGCTTGGATTACAAACTTGAGCCCTTGGTAACTCTTTATTAATTAGGGATGAATGGAGACAAAGAAGTGAAAAATATCCAAAAAAGTCAATTGAAAGGAAATAACTTGCTTAGTAAGAATTGAAAGTGAAAATAAAATCACAAATTACAAAATGACACCACAGTCTAAATTATATGCAAATGTCAAATAATGTATTTTTTCAAGAGCAGACCAAGGTCTGAGTTATGTAGCCACTGTTTTCCACGAAGCTCATCTCTATTTTATCTAATTGCTCATTTTTACCTTCTGCCTCTCTGGATTACATAAGTAATAAAAGGGACAGGAACATCAAAGAAGTTAGTTTTGTTTGGGCACAAAAAAAATAAGGATTAGTAGCAAGCTCATGAGAATGGTATTCAGCCAAAAAAGTTGAAAAGGAATAAAGCCCTCAGATTGGACTATCAAAGGCTACCCTTACACTGCCTAAAGACAGTCTCTTTAGGGTTTAACTTTTGAGCCATTTGAAATGTCATTTTCAAGGTAATGGCCATCTTAGTAGTTTTATAGTAAGTTGAGTAGGCAGAAAACACTAGCTTGTAAACAAGTGTAGAAGATATTTTTAAGGATTGAAAACCTGGTTCCTGAATCAATGTTTATTTTTGACACTGTCGATTGTTCAAAATTAGACTTCTCTGAGAGCATCATCCAAACATTGAGGGATGCTAACATAGCTGACCCTCATGATTCCTTGCCCAGGCAGAAAATAAAGATTTCATTGTGTCCTAGAAGAAAACAAAGTCAAGAGTCCAATTGTCTAGACAGTCAGAAACAAGAAGGCATAATAATTTCCACCAAAGAAATTGAAGACCTGAACTGGTCTCTCTGAGATCCCCCAAGGCTCAGAAACCTAATCAGGAGTGGCTTTCAAATTCCATGGCTTCAAGAGCAGAGTTGCCTGGAACTCAGAAACCTGAACTAGCGTCATATGCAGATAATGTACTGCTTGTGATACAGTAATCATCTTTGTTACTGTAATTAACATTTGTTGAGGTCTTCCTGTATGCTAAATATTTGATAATCTGAGATAATTTTGTTATTCAATTTAAAAATGAGAAAAATAATACTAGACTGAATCAACAAAATGTCCCTATCACAATTGAAAGTGGTGGCACAGGGAATTGAATAGAAACCATTATTTGCACAGCTTACTGGTGCACACCTGTCATCTCAGCTCCATAGGAGGGGGAGGTAGGAGGGTCATAAGCTTGAGCTCAGCCTAACAACTTACCTGACTTACTGTGACCTTGAGAAAAATTCTGAAAACAAATTTAAGGGGGGGCGCTGAGGATGTAGCTCAGTGAGAAGGCCCTGGGTTCAATCTCCAGTACCTCAAAAAATAAATAAACTAAAGGAACTATATTTTTAATTATTGCTATCAAAATATTAGGCAAGACCTCTATATCTGCTGCCTAAAGTGATCATTTCTTCATTCATTTCCTCTACAGCTTCAGCAATTTAATTATACGTGGTTAAGATTTATTAAACATGAAGAATGGTGTTTGGCCCCCATCCCTGATAGGGGATCCCTGAAGCTGAGCACTTGTGATAATGGAAACAAAGGGCTGAAATGGCTGCATAAATTAACATCTGTCTTCCACCCAGACCTGGTGAGCAAAATTATATACTCCTTCCTTACTGTGAATTTACCCTCTAGTCAAATAGAACATGAAATCCTCATTGTTAGTTGCCTCACTCAGAAGCTTTAAATGTGTTTGTGACAACAGAGGCCATGTAAAAGTTCACTCAGAAAGATAAACAGTTTTTTTCGGTAAATTATCAAGTCTATCTTTTATTTTTAAAATTCGTTTCAAAAGAATGCTTTTAAAAAGAATTCACCCCATTCTCATGGATCTGTTGTCAGTCATGACTTTCTTTGTTTCAAAAAGTCATGCACTTCATCCAATCAAAGATGCTAAAAATGAGACTGATAAGCTGAAATTGACTGCCATTAAAATCCTGTAGGAAAGATATAAGGAAAACCCCCAAAGCTACGTGCTTATTATAAGCCTTGCCTTTGAGTATGGTTCTAGTTCTTCATTCTACCTTCTTTCCATATAGACAACTTTCTCTCATCCCCTGTTGGTTCCTAGGACTTGTCCTCTCTGAAGAGTATAGGGACCAGCTCTCATAGGACAGCTGACTGTAGTCTCATGGCAGAGCTGACCATATAATTACTCACCAACCTTGGGTTCTATGGTGTCAGTTGTTTGCCTGAAATCTGCTGTGAAGGGAGTCTCTCCCACCGAAAGCAGCAGGTCCAGCTGGATCAGGAAATACATTTCCGGAGCCCAGTCCTCAATATTTACCAGAACTTTCCTGTTCTACTAGGCTCGTTCTCAAATTTCACTGTTTTCCCCAATTATATTTTTAACGGAATATACACATAGGCATAAGTTTCAGTGTAGGATATTGAGACGGCAGGAACAAGCTCAGAACTGCATTCTCAAGTTTCCTGTTGTCTCACTAACAAGTAGTCACCAAATCCTCGCAATGCATCAGATACATGGTTCTGCTCAGAGCTGCCTGCCCTGTTCCTCTTTGGGCTGTCTCCACCACTCGGGGTGTCTTCCCTTTGAAATCACAGTCAGTGACCATTCTTTTTCTGCTCAGAGCCAAAACCAGGGCCTGGCCAATGTGTTCTCCAAACTTGTATCCATCTGACCTCCTCTGTTATGTTTTAATTCCTTCTGGACAGTTTTTTGCTCTTTAATGATAATGGTTACTATCAAATTATTTGGAAAAGTTGAAATTTCTGATATATGTGTTGGTATTTTTAGTTTGCATACTGGTGGGGAATTCACAATCAGCTACTGATAAACTACATCTTACTTCGTCCTTTATCCTCGTGCTAAAGAAGAGAAGGAGGGAGGAGAATAAGAAGAGAAAAACAGAGGGACAATAACTAAAATACATCCCACATCTCTAGAAGTAAATCTTGGAAAAGACTTCTGATGAGAAAATATTTAGGATAGGCCTTCCTAGAACTGAGTTGGTTTTGTAAAGCAGGTAATTTAGTTAAGATAGCAAAAACTAAAAATCTGACCCCCATCTTGTTTGTGCCTGTGACTTTGGGACATGCTCTCTGCATGCTCTTCATCCTGTGTTAATCTTCCCAGATAGTCACGGAAAAGAATCACTCAGTGATTGGCTGTCTTCTTTTTCACTTTTGCAAGTTTTTCCTGTTAAGTCTCCTAAACCCTGCTTTCCATCACTCTAGCAAATACCCTTAACTAAATTAAAGGAGAAGGTATTCTCGTTGACTCACAGTGTTGGAGGTTTAAGTTCAAGATCAGTTTGCTCCTTTGGGCCTTGGTGAGGCAGCACATCATGGTAGGAGCACTTGGCAGAGCAGAAGCACTCACCTCATGGCCAGGAATCAAAAGAGAGAGAAAAAAAGAAACTGGGCTCCCAGGGTCCTATTCATGGCTGTGCCAGAGGGCCCCATGGGCTTTTGTTGGACCCCACTTCTCTAAGCTCCCACCCCCTCCAACAACACCACCCCAGGAATCAAAGCTTAAACACTAAAACCCAGACTATGGCAACCCTCAAAGGAATCTACATCTCAAAGAATAACAGAAATGAAGAAAGAGAATGCGAATAACAGGAAACTGTCTCCTTTAAGAAGAATTAGATGTTAGGAACTTCACAGAAGAGGAAAGCGTAGTAGTGAGTTTGACTCTAGATAACATTAGTTGTTCAAATGATCTATAAAAATTGCATCTTAAAGATGCTCCCCAGATATCTACCCAAATGCCTTCAGTTCTGGTCTCCCTAAGAATATTCTCCCAGGTAGTTGATTTGGGGGATGGAGTGACTCTCCACCGACTGGTCCCTACATCATAGGTCTTTAGGTTGAGAAACAGGTGATTTAGTTACCTATTTACAACTCATGGCAGAACGCTGTAGCCACAGAACGACTCTCCTCAGAGCCAACCATTTTACAAAGAGCCTTGCACGCATGCTACCCTATGTTTGAAGTCCAGCAAGAGTGGTGATATTTTTGTGGGAACATCTTTAAAATAAATTACTATGAAAATCACCATAAAATTTTCAAACTATTTTAAAATATTTTAATTATAAGATTATCATTGTCATAATTGTTATTGGTTGAGAGGATTACTAGATTTAAAATTTGTAAAACTCTAAATAGATCCTAAGTAGGTTATCTATCATTTCCAAGATATTCAGTAAATATTAAGCAACAATGGTGCTCTTTGAAATGTCTTTGATTTTTTTTCTTAATTAATTTGACTTCGGGAAATCAAATTATGTTCTATCAAAAATTATGGTAAAGAGACCCTAAATAAAATAGATCACTTCTAGCATTTTGTTATATAAAAGTGCATTGTAAAATATGAACTTAATGCTTCTGTCATGGCATATATGTTTTTTCTTTACTATCACCACTGAGGTAGTCAACATTCATCAAATATATTAGATGCCATTTGGAATTTTTCTGTATACGTAAGATAGTTACTAAGTATGAAAACTTAGTCTGAGACAAGACAAACAACCCTTGACAAAGCCTGTGGTTATGTTAGTAATTTCATTCAAGAGAATTCTTAAGGAATAAGAGATATAATCACTCATCTTCTGGAGGAGTCACATTTTTTTATATCTCCAATGCTATTCCTGCTGGAAGTTCATGCTCACATCCTTTTTCTCCAGGTAAATCACATTGTTTTTGAAAACTCACATCAGTTGTTGTGCTTGGAAGGAAATTTCTCTCAGAAGACCCTGAAAGTAGTTGCTTGTGACTCAATGAAACCACATCAAAAGTGGAAGTTTGAAAAGTACCATGAAGACTGAAGAGAAGCTGATGTTTTATCTAGAAAACTCATGGATACTGTGAAATTAACAGTGAATTTGGTGACTGTATTTCTCAGTGTCATTTACAATTTCAATTCTAATAACATTTGAATGGAAGATCTTTAAAAGTCACAATGTTTGGGATACCAAAAGATTACTCAGGGAAATAGTCCACCATTGGACTGGAGTCCTTTTCTACCCTGGGTGGCCTTTCAAACTGCCTATTTCCTGCCCTGTTCTGGAATTCACCATGCAAATTTCTTCCAAAAATCTCACAGGTAACTGGAAATGAAGAAAGATGTGGGGAAGTACAGTGATTCTCGTGATGGTAGTGTTTCATAATAAGTACATCTTTTGGCCTACAAGTAGAGGGAAATGCAAGGAGAACCTGTCCTTTATTGTCTAATTTTTTTATTGAACAAACTTCTAGAAGTTTTATAGCTACAAGACCTTAGACAGATGCATAAAGCTACTGCCCTGTTGAAACCCTTCCAGACTAATGCATGTTTACTGAACAGTTTGAAATAGTATTGATCAATTATTGATAACTACCCAGGAGCAAATAATAATTTTTAATCTAGATTATCATGCAATCTTTTTTCAGTCTGAGTCAGTGGAGACAATTTTAAGTGATAAATAAGAGGCCTTTAAATATTCATTTAATTATAGGTATGGGCATTCTACACTTCAAAAAATTGGTTGCATCTGTAACTTCTAAGATTTATGTGGCTAGTTTAAAAAAGAAGCTGGGTCACAAGACACTGCCATTACCAAAAATGCTTTTAATTATTGAACACACTGCAGTGTAGCACCACAAAGAGGAGTTGACAAATAAAGCAGAAACAGAGCACTGAAAAATGTTATCCTTTTTACACGAAAGTACTAAAATACTACTTCCCTGGAATGAGGTTTGCTCAAATTGGACTCTAAAAGATTACAAAGTAGAAATAAAGAAACATGATAAAAGACCAAAAAAAAATGAGATGAACAGCTTTCAGGAAGAGAGCTAAGAAAATAATTGTCCTAGACTTGGCCCAAGAAGAAGAGGGACCTGGTATTTCTAAGGAGGAGAGAAAGCGCACAGCCCTGACTATGAACCCAGCGATAACATGTCATCTGGGGAAAGCTGACTAATTCCTTGCTACAAATTCGCTGTCATCTTAAATACACCTATGTCCATATTTAGCAAGCATACCAGAAAAAAGATTTAGAGATCAGGATGACTGTAGTCATTTTGATAAGAAAATTGATAAGACAAATAACCTGTCTAAAACTTGTAAGTCAAGTAGGATCTGTCTCTGGAGAATGGGCTCGTTCTATAGCTTTAGCTCCCTGGCCTAAACACATCAGTTCCATAGCCACCCTTAGAAAGAAGACCACAAACCTCTTTGCTGGGGTTGAATCCCTCTGGCATGCCCATGTGGTCCATGCTATTTTTCTCAAATCTTTGCTCAGTTGAGATGACACTAAAACTGAGCATTTTTAGTTCTTACTTTCTATTTAACACTTAATTTTAACTTCCAACTAATTTCACAAAAGCAGTGCTGTTAACTCAGAGTGGGACGGGGGAACATTTTTGAACATTTGTGACATATTTAAAATGTTTTATTCAGATAGTTTACAATTGCAGATGAGATAAAGGAACAGCTAGCAAATGATACAATTCCTTTCAAAACAGCCATTTGGGGATGAGGGAGGGACAAGCCTGTTGCCAAGGGACTGGATGAACAACTGACCACACTGGATGCCTTATGCAACTCTTCGTGTAACTGAAAACTTCTGAAAGCCCCTCCCCCATCCTATAGAGCCTCTATTTTATCCAAAAAGTTTCCACAAAGAAAAAGCAACCCCGTTTAGAAAAAGATGATTCATACCTTGAATATACCTACCTTGAAGAAAGCTGAATATTTTTCTCCAGAGAACCTTCTTCTGTCTGCTTAGCATATGCTCTTCCTGATTTTACCTTGACATACTTATTATATAGAGCTATAATTGAGTGTTTATTATCACTAGCACAAAAGATTGTTTTGGAACATCACATTATTTGTTCTTGAAAAGAATTTTCAAATCCTTTTGTCATATAAGTGCTCAGTTACTCTAAGATTGCAAAGAGCTCATCACCAGTTAGAATCTCTGTGGCCCTCACCTTGAGAGTATTGACTAACTGTCAAACCTACTACTTACAACTTTAAAAAAAGAGAAGAAAAACAGGATCATCATATACATATTGTTTTTAGAAGACTGAAATACACATATAAATGCTACTGTAGGTCTTCAGGGGCTTTTAATGATAAGCCCTCAACTGGGGCACATTAAGGTCCTAATCAGCCCTGAGTTCTTCAAGAAGTAGGCATGTTCTTAACATGGGCTTAGGTTGTTGCCTTTATTCGGAAAGAAAGTCTGTATATGTTAAATTCAACACTGGATAATATTAACAGGATTTGATTTTAAAAACAGAACAACTAGCTTACCAAATCATCAAAATGTGTGAGGGCTTTGGCTTGCCCGGTTGCTTTCTCTCTTCCAGTTACCCAGGGCTTCCACTCTGCCCTCCCATAGGGTGACATGGCTGTTGTTTGTACAACTGTGTTTTATCACCAGCATCAAATCTGTGCAGTTCTAGTGGCTGACATTCAGTTAGCTGTCACCCACAGGGCTTCAGGGAACCATGTGCCCATGACAACAGCACAGCACTAGCTGCATCATACTGATTTGGAAACATTGTCTTAGATGCGGAACCATCTTCCTTCTAGCACTGCCTGCAAGACTGTACCGGGGCAAGGATACCACATGCTATGTACAGGAATTCAATATTCCCAATTGGTCCTGATTTCAAAAACAGCTAAAAATGATTGGTAAGAATCTTTATGAAGAAAATGGGATTGAAGCATACTAGACAGTATCTTCTTTTTCTGATGAAGCATTTCTAATTTAAGTATCACATTCAGAACACAGGAAAGGATACTTCAATGGAAGGTCTCAATATCCTCTACACAGATAAGGAAATTATGAGAGGTAAAGTTAAAACAGAGGCGAGTTAACCACCCTTGAACACTTACTGTGTGCTATGCACTACATGTGCTCTGGCCCACTGAGTGGGCTGCATTGGAGTGGTCTCATTCTCCCCTTAACAGAGAAGAATGGGTATCCACAGCACTGATGAAAGAATTGGTCACCCCACTATTAAGAGGTAAAACTCAGTTACCGTTCTATCTGGTTCTCCAAAAAAATTTCATCTTCCATGCCATATAATTAAAAAATAGAGCAGTCAATGCATGTGGGCCTGGTTAACATCCCCTTGATTGTAGATGGTTGATGTCACAGATAATGTGATGAATCGAATTCAAACCATTTTCCCTCTCTTCCCTGTTGAGCAGACAGGAAATGGAAGCTGGGTCTCAGTTAAGCAGCTTATGTGGAGGGGTCTGACTGATGACTCCGCATGTCTTCAAAGGCTCTGTAGCCTCGACTTGCTATTTTCCATCCTGTCTCTCACATATGAGAAACAGAAACAAACATGTGGAATGCTTTTTCTGTGAGTGATACGAGTTCCTTCTTCACCGTCTTTAAGCAAAGCTGATAAATTGCTCCATTTGAACACAGATGAAAAGTTTAAAACTTGAAGAATCTTTCAGTTTAAAATTCAAACCATGACTTTCAACTCCACTTGTGTCACTTGTCACTATAGTGCTTTTGCAACAACTGTTTTGTGGGTTATTCAGAAATTTCTGCAAGCCAAATTGTATTAAAATAAGAAAAAGTAAGCACTGTCCAAAGCTGTTGCATCAAATACTGATTTTTTAATAAATATCCCATGAAAAGCCCGTACAAAGTACTTATTGCTCAGTGAGGCCAAATGGATTGTGTTTCAGGCATTAGTGATACATATGTCTCAGAGAAAGAAAAAGAAAAAAAGTACCACCACACGAAGAGAATTTAGTGTATCTGTTTTCAATCCAATAGAACAACTAGCCATGACCATTTTGATGAGGATCCCTTTGCAAGCTTACCTGAGTTTTTGCTTTGTAAAAACAGAAGTGAAAATTCTCATTCTCCAGCACATATGGCAACATCAAATATGCTGAGTTCCGAATAAGGAAAATTGCCATAAAATAAAAAATAATTTCTTTGAAAACAGAAGTCTCATATAATCAAATATATTTCTATTTTATTATTCATTGCTGGATTTTGCTTAAAGATAGTCATTATAAGTATATATATGAATAAAACCTTTATAGTAGGTGCTGAAATCAAAATTTTTGCTAACATGAATAAAGATTTTGAACTTTACCTGATCATTTGAAAATATCAATTTTTATGAAAATATATGTTATATGTGTGTGTATGTATGTGTATGATGCTTTAAACTGGCAGGAAGTAAAACCAAGAGTTTCTACATGCAACAAAAGGATAATTTGAAAATGTCATTGAATACCTTTAGCTCCCTTATAAGTGGATAGCTTTGTGTGTATCTGGCCTTTGGCACGAAACTTATCTCAAATAGACTTTCACCCTGGATACTGTTTTACAGACTTAAAGGGGCAGTCAGATTCTAAATTATCAGGAGGTTTATTCTTCAGTTGAGGATTATGGACATGTTTCATTCTTCTCCAGACAACTTTAACTAATTTTATGCATATTTGCTACTACAAGAAGGAAGTAGGCTTAAAAACAAGAGAAAGCAAAGATCCAGTGGGTAATTCTGTTGTTTAAGTGAAAACATTTGTTAGTGTAAGAACAGATTCAAAGCAATAGAGGAGAGAGGATTTTGCAACTTCTCTGAACATTTTTTAAGTATTCACTTTTTGCCTCTGACCAAATGAAACTAATATAAAGGAGTCAAACACATAATTTGACATTTCTCAACAAATCCAAATTACTTTCTAAATTTATTTCTAAAATTCTCCTGAGGTAGCAATGAGAGACTAGATGTGGTTGGTTTGTTTTGTACTTGCGTCTGGGTGATTTCTGCCTCCTATTCCTGCCTGTGTCACTGTTTGCATTGTCTGTGTGGCCCAATGATCTCCTATTCTCATGAGTGTGTACATATTTTGGTCTTTATATTTATGGTGCTATGGTATGGTATGATATTTTAATATTGGCAAATATAACTTTTGACTTACTTTTTATAGCCCTCTTGTTTTTATAGAGCAATGAAAGTTCAGGCTTTAAGAGAAGTGGTTGCCTTTCTCATATGGCAAAATGAATTTCTTCTTTATTGTACGCTGGTATTTTGTCCTTTTCCATAATTATCTATTATTACTTATTTTAATACTTACTTAAATATTTTCCCTATCACAGAGAAAAACCTAAATGTCTGTTCTCCATTTGTAAATTTGCTAAAAGTGTGACCCCACAGAAATATACAGAAACAATTACGATAAATGTGTCGTCATTGTTTAAATGTATGAGTTGATGACCAAGAGATAATCACGCACTCTTCCAGTTAGTGGTGGTAATATTCATCTAAAACAATGTCTCAGTTTCTTTAAGAGTAATAGAAATTTCTCAATACATTAAACACCCACTCCTGAAACTCTTTTTATAATTTCATGTAATAATCATTCTATGACCCTTCTCCAACAAGTAATGCAAATTAATTGGAATAGTTGGTTTTTTTTGAAGAGGCATTTATTGATGACCTTAATAGCTACTGTCATGGAATATCTATTACTGAATTTTGAAGAGAAGCTAAAGAAAATGAAGTCTAGAGAGCAGAAACAAAACCACCAAATTTTATTGAGAGCAAGTCGGGCACAACAGTTCATTTAAATTGTTAATATGTGTATACATGACAGGAGGAGATAGTGCTAGGTTCTGGCAAATTCCATACCTGCAGATGCAGCATTTTATAAAAGGTAAATTTCATATTTACAGAGAAATAAAGTTATCAATTCTCATTCATCTGGCAACAAAAAATAAAAATCATATAATAAATATCAGCATTCACACCATAAATCAGTTTCCTTTGCTACCAGGTACCAGAGTCCTGACCACTCTGAAGCTTGAATCACAAAATCTCAGAAAATCTTCATATACAGTTCTAATTTTTGTTCTCAGTCATTTGCCATCTGATGGAGACCTTTGTCTTCCTAAGCACAGAAGCTCAAGCAGATATCCATCACCTCACATTGCTCCGAGTTCCTTAACACTGTGACCTTGGTGTATGGTACAATTTAGGACAGTGCTCAGCAACGTCAAAGAATGGCATAGGCACTCTGTACAACTGTATCACTTCATCCATGAACATGAAGCATTTACCAATTGACCATACCTCAAAATAGTTTTTGTTGACAAAACAGTATACTTATACAGTATATTTTATTTTTGAAAAAGGGTCTTGCTATGTAGTCCAGGCTAGCCTTGAACTCACTACGTAGTTCAGGCTGTCCTAGACTTGTGGAGATCCTCCTGCCTCAGCCTCCCAAGTGCTGGGATTACAGGCATGCAACACCACACCTAACTGTTGATAAACATTTCATTATTAGTTAATTGCCTGGTGAGAGGACATAGCTTAAAAAAATGGGATTACTATGCATTATATACACTGGAGCCCATAAAAGCCAATGGCTTTACTGAATCACAGAGCCATGCTTCTCTCATCTTACTCAAGCTCCACAGGACTTACACCCTCTATGGAATAACTTAAAGCATAGGCTGTTTTAAGGTGAGTTAATGATGTGGTCCTGTCATATGATAGATAACACAAAACAGTGCCTTGATGTTAATTAGAAAATTATAGGCATCATCAATAACTCAGAAAATAGGTTGTCCAGATAGATTTAGACGATCTAAATTAAACAGGAAAGTATCTTAGTGATTCAATCTCTGACCTAACTTTATCAATAAATACATGATTTCCCTCACTTTACTCTAAAAGCTCTCATTATACCAGATGAAATCTTGAGGGTCTATAGTTTAAGGGTAAACCCTCACCCTTAGTAAAGTGTATACCTTACCTTAGAATAAAGGGTAACACCTTTTACAGGATCAGGTAGTAAGCTATCCATTTAAAAGGACAAAAGCAGTATGTTAATCCTGAATTCAAAAGTGAGTCTTATAAACACTAAATAATGGTGCATGGTACTATGGAAATATATTGTATAACCAAGAAGAATCAAAAGAAGTTGCCACATACTAGAATGGGTGGATTTGTTACACATAAATAAGCAATAACCTAAGAAGGACTAACCCAGGCTTTTTCACAAGACGAAAAAATAAACAAAGGACTGAATAGTGCAGTGGAGACCGTATCACATTCAGACAATTAAGGAATTGTCTTTTTATTTGCAGAGCCAAAAGATATTTTTATCTGTGGTAACGGAAAGTTCAGGGTGATATATATGGAAGCATGAAATGAAAAGTTATGGAACAAACTCTCTAAGCAGATAAATATAGACTCTTTTCATAAATATTCAATACATTATTTGACATGTTGGCTTTTGTGAAGCTCCACAAGTACAATTTTAAGTTTCTTGATGTGGGCCGAGGTCCAGCAAATTACATATTCCTAACAAGTATCAGTTTGCTCACTAAAAATATATGCTCACACCCTACTTTGAAAGTATTCTAAGATAATTATTTTCATTTTCATAGTAACTAGAACACTTATGATTAGCATTGTCTCTGATTTCTAAGGAAAGAAAATTATTCTGAGCTACTGTTAATAAGAAAAAGTACAGCAACAGAGAATGGTATTTTCTTAAAATACCATTAAAACTGTCATGTTTCTGATGATTTAATTGTGCTAGACAAGGTGTCGTCCTCAGCCACAGAAATAAAAGTAACCAATATAACCCTCGAGCCTGCCCACTGGTCTTCCAGCCCCTCCCTGTGCTGACCTCACAATTGGCTTCATTCGGTTTGAAAGCATAAAGTAAACATTTAGCAGAGTCCTTCTGACTGACAGCCCCTACAGTGAGAATATTCAGTGAATGGTGGCACCTAGGGAGGAGACCTAGAGAATTTCCACTCAGTAGTTGCCAAAAAAAAAAAAAAAAAAAACCTTTAGAATGTTTTCTTGGTGGTAATATGAAAGGCACGGATTTGGAAGTTTGTTGACAGAGTACATGAATCCATGTGTAAAAGCAGCAGAGGTTTAATGCCAGGTTTTTCATCCGCAATACGCAGGAAGAAAAACACGAGAAACATAGGACTCATTTCACACCATTGCCTCTTTCATTCTGAGTACTGCATTTCAAACCACACCGTGCCAGATTTCCCAGTGGGGCTGTCTCTTTAATGCATATTACACTAATGGAATATTAGTGAAGTTTTAAAACGCCAATGCCTAAGAATTAATCTAAAGTTTTTTTTACTTGAAGTGACCCAATTGAACTCTGTCTAAGGTTATTTCCACACTGTTGTACAGTGAAAAAAAACTGCAAGCATGCACAACTTTCAAGCAGATAGCTCAAATAAGATACAGCAAGATTCACTCCAAGATAAAATTAGCTTTTGTTTTAGCAAGAAGGAGTTGTTGTCAGTTCCAGTTAGGTTACAAATGCATCATAGACTCAAATTCATCAATTCTCTGTTTGGTGTTTCCCTTCCTAATTTTACGGTAGGATATTGTATTATATCTTGAATAAGCATTTCTAGAGATATCACCCTTCTTTCCTAATGTTGGCGGCTCATCAGGCGTCACAGGTTGTGAACTGGGGCTGCAAAGTGGAGAGTCCTCATGTACATCACCTTCGTCTTTGAATGGAGGACCCTCTTCGTGCTTTTTCTTCAATTCTATCACTCGGACTTCATCTTCATCGTCATTACAATCATCATCATTGGTTTCTTCATCCCACACCTCTTCCTCCTCCCCTTGTTTAGAATGCAATACAACAACGTGACCGGGTCTCCGAAATCCCAGCCATTCAATGTCTGTTGCCGAGTGAGCTTTGCTCTTGCTCTCAGCATCCGTCTCCTCTAAAGGCTGTTCAGCAATCCTGTGCATGGGTCTGCTTAGCTCCTGGTTACCCGTGCTGCTCAGAGGAATCTTCTCCCACTGAGGGCCTGCGGTAAAATCAATTGGTAGTTGATATATGCAGAGGTTTCAAAATACCTAGCTACCATTATGATTCTCTAAATTGTTTCTATGAACAGTCGCTCCTCAATTTTTGTCTTATGGTATTTGATTCTGAGCTACTAAGATGTTCTATACAATTAAACACGCTTCACAGTCAAATTAGCTTCTAGTTTCTTCAAAATCTATCCCAATCTTTGGAGTACTAACAAATAGCATAAATCTCAGGGAAGTCAGAAACCCAAACTCATTTGATGCTGGAACTCTGTCGTTGTGGGCTACCTTATTTGGTGAGATTATAAATCCCTGAAACGTACTTAAAAATCCTGTCTAAGCCATCATGAACCGGACATGCGAATAAATAAAACAACGCGCTGGACCTACCTCATCGCCACAGACATATCTCTCAAAGAAAATCGGAAAACAGTGACAGCCCGTATCTGGTCAAACTTGGGAGCAAACTGGACATTTGACACCCGGCTTCTCAGAGTTCTTTTTAAGTAATCAGGCATAAAAGAAAGAGCAGAGCCAAGATGGTCAGGGCTCATGTCTTGGCAACTGAGGCACAAGCCCAGTGAGATGCATGCAGTGTGCTTAAGGTCTCCCACCAATTTTAAGAGAGCCCAAATTTAGAAATCTAGATTAGCCTGCTGTTTCAGCCATAATCTGAATGACAACTAATTGATACACTTATTTGATGCCACGTAATGACTTTTAGAAAGTCTTAAGGCGCTGCACTGGACACTTCACACATCCAGGTCACATCGGCACACCTTCCTCAAGGCTTACTGAGCACGTAAGGGGGAAAGGCAGTTCTCCGAGCTTTCCCCATAAAAGGCTTCTGTGAGAGCCCCAGGCTTAGTGTGCATAGTCCAGAAATGTCTGAAATGTGACCCTCACCAGACTTGGCTTCTCCATTTCCTTCAAAAGTGCCAAGACTTCCAGTCATTTTCTAATTTTCCTGAAAGAGCTGCACACAATTTCATTTTCATCCATGGTTTTTAGTTCTATTTTTTGTTTATTTTTTCCTTTCTTACTCTAGAAAAAGAATTTGGGGGGCTTTTTGAGATAGGGGTTTGCTATGCAGTTCAGGTTGTCCTTGAACTTTCCGCAATCCTCCCTGCATCAACCTCCCAAGCTCTGGGATTACAGAGGCATGCCACCAGGCTCAGCTAGAACTCAGATTTTAAATTTTCAGAGAGATAGAAGTGAAAGTGTATTATCCCACTAGTTATCTATAACTGCTATAAGTTCATTGGTATCTAGTCAATATTCTTTACACATGAATGCACATTAAAATGTTAGCTATAATATTAAGTTTTGTTTTGTTTTCCCACAAGAACAAAAGAAACATCTTTTTGCTCATATTCGTAACTCAGGCATGGCATTGTCATGAATGAAATCACTTCTTGAATTCTTGAATTTAAATTATAGCTTTTCTTCATATTTTTAGCAGCTTTATATTTTCAGTCCAGGAGCATTCTTCTTGCAGATTTTATAGCTGTTTTGCCATTGTGAAAATAAAAGGCATCAAAATCTGTGCCTCCATCGTAAAGGGAAAGCACGTGATCCATCAGCCATGAAAGGATTCATTCAGAGACAAACTTGCTGGTAAGGCCATCTAGCTTTAAAATAGAGACTGCTTTCATTCGCCGTTTGATCAGAACGGAGCTCCTAGCAGCCTGTCATCTATAGCGGGTCTCTAGAGGACAAATTCGAAAACAGGCTCTAAACAAAGACTATGACCCCGGCCTCAGAAGCTTCATAATTTTGCAAGCAGGACGATTAGGGCAAAGAAGTTACTTAGTTCATTTTGTGGGACCTTACATTTATAAACTAGCTCTGGGAATGCAGGGACGTGACAGTGGCTACTGCTTGCTCAGTTTTCCCTGAAGTAACTCTTTCTGCCTGGGTCAGGGGACAGAGCTAGCTAGGCAAATGGAGCAACCCAAGAAATGGCCAATTGCCTTGCTGTCCTCCTTACACCACTGCTTTTTGTGATGTTCTAATATTTCAACCAATTATCTCTTTAATATATTTGCCTTCAGGCCCTAAGTAAGCTAAATTGGTTAGCTCTAACAAGCTGACTCTAATTTTGAGATACAACATTTACAGCTGCAGAGAGGAAATGAATAATTAATTAGTAGAGCTTTATCCTGCCCTTTATTTGGAAGCAGCTTGAATATAGTATCATTTTAGAAGAAATGTCTCCCGGACTTTTCATCTCTTAGCCTACTGCATGCCTCTGAAATCTAATATAGTGACCTTTTGTTCTCCCATTTCCTTAAAGAACATAATTAAAATCTATTTCATCATTCTGGGAGATTTTTTAGACAAGAAATAGTTAACTATTTTGCACTTACATCAGGAGCTTAGAATTTTCTTATAGAATAAACCAATTTATAGAATTATTCTAAACTGTGTGCAATAGTAGACTTTCAGGACAAACCTGCTTTTAAAACATTTACATTTAACAAGGTTCCTGACACAGATTTGGAGACACCAAATCAAAAAAGAAAGGTTGACTTAGTGGGCTAACTTAATAAAAGACAGATATCACATTGGTATGCCAATCAGCTATCCCAGCTCATTCCATTTTAGTCTGAAACCATCTGGGATGCTTTTTGAGGCAGGAACCAGCAGATAAGTCAAGATTCTCTTATCTTCCTAAAGCAGCTTTGAGATTTTGAAGACATTGCCTGGATTGCTTTTCCAACACACCACACTCACACCACATTCCATGCAAAAAACAGTCAACCAGTTTCTGTGTAGAAAACTGTAGTTCCCGTTACCTTCTCTGAATGTCATTTCATCAGCAGTTGTTTCTTGAAGTGAAAGATCTGAGATAGCCTTATGAACGATAAAGAGGTTCTCTTCTGGATTTTCTGGGGAAAAATGTAAGTATTGTAACATTTAAGATATATGTAGTTCAAGGATTAGATTCCAAGTACATTTCTTTAATTTTAATTATGACTACTAAAAATTACTATTTGATTCTGATTCCTTTATTCATTCAGTATTTTTAGTGAGTAATATCTTTATTGATTATCCTTGCCTTAATATGTATAGAGGATATAGAATTGAATTCAGACATCTTCAGGTATATGCAAGAGATTCTGAATTCTCTTCTTACAAATAGTAATAGGGATGTTCATATTAATAATAAATTTAATATTTAATTATAACAGTATTTAATCAACATTTAATAATTTTTTCATCATCCCACAAATGTAGTTAATATTATTCTGCTTTCTTCTAGTGAAAAAGGATCTAGGATCACACAGCTACCAAAAAGACAAGGCTGGATTTACCAGAGTCAAAAGTTTAGTCCTTATGAGATGCAGCCCTAGAAGAATAAGGAGCTACATTTCTTGGATATCCTGTTTATTCTTGTCATAAGAGTTTACCCAAAAAGAAGAGAGGATGAAACATAAACTTCCAAGTGTTTTCATAAATCAGAATAAGCAAAGTGCAGAAAAAGAGGAATACAGTACAGTACCTTTCAGGATCTTTTTATCCATGGACGAGTCAAGCAGCATGTTTCCTTGTGATTTTCCACCTTCTCCCTGGTTTCCTTTGGTGGGTAAATCTTCACCACTGGGCTCAACCCTGTAGTCTACATCAGTCACGCCGTCACTGATCTTAGTGACAGGTTGTAGGTCGTGTTCCGGGGGGTTATCCCCATTGCACTCAGCCCCACTAAGTGTGGTGGGAACATCTGTCATGATGCACACTGGCGTTCAATCTGGAGAGAACTTTGGGGAAACTGAGTGAGCAGCTCCTCAATGAGATGTCTTTTCTTGCCTTCAAATCCTGTAGTTGCAAGTATTGCTCTACAAAGACAGATTATCACTCTGGTGCATAATAACCAGATGTATTTCCTACCGGTGTCCAGAAAGTTTAGAATAAATGCAACAGGATTTGTCAGATTTGCCCAAAGTCCATGAGCAAGAATCTAGCCAATTGCTACCTCCTTTGGTGCTTGGCAGTCCCACTTACAGAATTAATGTCACCCTTTTGATTTACATAAACAAACAATCTGAGGCAATCAGGCTTTTGTGTTGGCTTTTAGAGGAGGACTTTCAGCTTGTCAGTCCCCCCTCTGGGAACAGAGATTTTTGTTCCTCTTCATAATGGCCCATTGTAATTTTCCTTGTAACAGGAGCCACAATTGTTCCACAGCTTTAATCCAGAGAGAATGACCACCTTGAGGCATATTAGTTCTGTGTAACCAGCTTAACATTTCCAAACAGATTTTTGTTCAAGTAAAACCTCAGCTATTTTGTAGGGGACAATTGCATCATTTTGTATTTGTTAAAGAACAAAAACAGCTTATAAAAAACATGTAAAGAGGACAACTTTATTTCTAAATGATTCTGGCAGCAAATTTTATGGTGTGGTTTCAGGAGGTTGGGGAAAGGACCTTTAAAAAAAGTAATTTTACTGATTTGCTAGTACTAAAAATTTACAGTTTCATTTTCTTCACAATTGCCCCCACTTCTTTGTAGAAATTGATTATGAACAAATAACATAAGAACTATGGTTTTTAAAGACACATGTAAAAATGATCAACTTTAGCAGTAATACAAAATTGCAGTTTAAAACATCAATAACATGCTTTGGCATCTATTATTGGAGATGGGTGTTAACTCAACAATATAGCCAATTAGCTAAGAGCCCTGTGATGTTAGATGGAATCACAGTTTGAGTCTTGAGTACAACCATGTAGCTACCATGTGACCTTGGGCCTGGCCTTCAAACTTTGTGAATCTTAACTATTTCATCTGCATAAGAGGGAAATAGGTGGTGGTCACTTCAGAAATGTGCTGCATGAATAATGAAAGTTTATAGGGAAAGTGTTTGGGTCCATGCTTTGCACATGATAAATGCTCAGTGAATGTGAAATATTAGTGTAGTACTGAATATAGCAAAAGGCATTACAACACTCACAACATTTATCCAGGCTCATTTCATCTGTGTTTTCCCCTGGTTTATATATGTCTCCTAAAGTCCAAACAATCCTTTAAAACTATAACTTAATCTTCTCCATAAAGTTTTCCCTCACCTCCATCAGAAGTGTTCTCCGTGTTCCACACTGACATTACAGGGTGTTGGCACAATGTGTAGCACCAACCAGTCTGCCCTTGGCAAAGCAGGTGGTTCCTTAGTGTCTGCTAATGATCACCCTCTAATTTTAAAAGAAGATACTAATTCTTTCTCTGTCTTCAATCTCCATAGTCTAAAAGGACCCCAAAAGCCTTGGCGCACACTGCTGCCTCTATCTGAGAAGCCCTTTCCCTTCCCCAAGGCTCTTCTGCGGTCTCACTTCTCAGACTTGCATGCCGTTTGTGTAACAAGTTTCCCTAGCCCATGAGATTAGGATGGGAGTCCTGTTACGCATTATTTTTTCCCGCAGAGTGCTCATCACAGTTGTAATGAAGTAAGTTAGTGCACAGTACCTGCATGATGTCTCTTGCAGCCACTAGCATCTAAACTTCATCTGGGCTGTAATCATCCTTGCTTCTTTATCTGTTTCCCAGCCCATGGCATCTGCCTTGGACTAAGTACGCCCTCAATTTCAAATTTTTACATATACACATTTAAATAAATGAATGTATTTTACCACCAAGAGAATATATGACAGACCTTTTTGATAGGAAAGGAGAAGAGCGGTGCTTGGGGAGTAGCTGTAAATCTATCACCTTTAACATTGTGTCTAGGCCTGGCTTAGTCCCATGAGCTCTAGTACATCATAGAGTCACTCCCTAGTCACCAGCTCTCTCTCTAGCACAAAAATTATTTGTTTGTTTGAGTGTTTTTAATTTAATGCATTTAATACCAGTGAGCCACTGTTCTACTTCACAAGCAGAAACAGGAAGTTGAAAAATCTTGTCATCCCTATGAGGTAGGTGTTATTCTTCTCCCCATTTCACACATGCACTAGGAAACTGAAGCATGAAGGATTAAGGAAGTGACTAGAGGTCACACAGACAGTGAGACTGTTAATAGACTTTGCAGCATGTGTGATGCCAAATGCCATCTCCACCCTGGGCACCCAAGTTTCCTTGAGCCAGATTGCAAAGAGATTGAGAGTTAACCTGGGTTCAGAGACAGCTGTCGCCTCAAGGAATCAACCAAAGACCTGAGGCAGTATCAAGGCCTTCCCAAGGGGCAGCAGCAGCTGAGGAGAGTGTTTGGAGGGTGTACTTCCGAGATATCCAGTGGGCAAGACTGCATGTACAAAGGTGTTGCCTGGAAGATGATAGGGAAATGTAGGAATCAGGAGCACAATTTAGGAGGAATGGGGACCTATGTGATTAGGAGATGCTTATGGGCATGCAATGGAACAAATTCAACCAAACGTCCAGGAATAAAAACAGAAATACAGAAAAGCCCCTATCAGCTTTAAGGAATCTGTCTCCAAACATTCTCAGTTGTGACTAGCAAGACACACAGCAAGGATTAAAGGATTTAGGCCCCTTGTCTCTTCTACTTCTGGATTTCTCTTTCCCTATAGCAATTACAATATATAACTAGTTTTTTAATTAATTTATAGATTATCTGCTTTTGACTTTTGTATAGAGTTAGCTTTATTTTAAATTTGGAAAGCTAAAGAGCCATAATTCTCTTAGCACAGACAAACCAGAGTATTCAACTCTAGAAAAAGTGTCTGTATGCTTCCCTATAAAATAATGGATGTGACTTCTGGGAAGATGGCAACTGGGTAGGCAGCAGAGAGAGAACCTCTCAGAGGATTACCACCCAAACAATGAAATATAGCAATATGAAGACAGAAATGAGGACTTCCGGGAAGAAGACGACCAGCCGAGAGAGCGAGTGCGGAGGGAAGAACGGCTTCAGCTCCTGAACCCGACAGAGAACACGCTACTGGGACAAACTGTGCCAAACCGGGCAGCGCTCCGGGATCCCGCTCAGAACCCCACCCCCGCAGCCAGCGCTGCACGAACTGGAGCAACAGCGACCGGCCGGCGGGATTTCTGAGTCGGGGAAAATCTCCATCCAGGGAAAAACATCTGAACGGCACTCCTGTCTGCACGATCACAGGGTGAGTTAAGTGCGCGC